>UESW01003831.1:1789646-1863344 GCA_900491605.1 Calamus simplicifolius
TGGCCGATCGGGATCAGGGCTTGGATCGATCGCAACCATCGGATTGTCGGCGATCAGACCGATCACCATGGTTCGAGAATGATCGTGGCCGATCGGGATCAGGGCTTGGATCGATCGCAACCGTCGAATCATCGGCGATCGGACCGATCGCCACGGTCCAAGATCGGTCGTGGCCGATCGGGATCAGGGCTTGGATCGATCGCAACCGTCGGATCGTCGGCGATCAGACCGATCGCCTCTTATTCTCCCTCGATTCACCTCTGGCCCCTCCGCCGCCGCCGCCCCCACCGCCGTTAGTGCCACCAGTCCACCAGCTTCGTGCCCGTAGCAACCGCTCCCAAGGTCCCCGTCGCGCCGACAAATCCAATACCGTCGTTCCTCCTTTCCTGTGGGCAACCGACCGCTGCGCCACCATCCACTCCCTCGTCGACCTTCGCTCCCTAAACATCACAGAGATCAACGGCGAAGTTCAGTGTAGGCGCTGTGACGCTTGCCGGGTCATCAGATACAATCTTGCGACCAAGTTCGCCGAGGTGGCCGAGTTCGTCGTGGTGACGAAGCAAGATATGCATGATCGCATGCCGAACGCGTGGATGAAACCGCAATATTTTTTAAAATACTAAAATTGCGACGCATATATTGGGTCGCAATGATTTTTAGAAAAAAATGTTGTAAAAAAATTTTAAAATAAAATATTTGCGATGCAATATTTGCGTCGCAATTATTTTCAGAAAATATAATTTTTATCAGTTATAATTATTTAAAAAGTATTGCGACGCATTAGCGATGCATTTTCCCAGAAAATAAAAATACTTTTCCTAGAGAAAACAAGTTTTAATATTGCGACGCAAATATTGTGTCGCAATATTAAATTAAAAAATAAAAGTAATAAAAAAATTTAAAAATAAAATATTATGATGCAATATATGCGTCGCAATTATTTTCAAAAAATATAATTTTTATCAAATATAATTATTTAAAAAATATTGCAACGCATTAGCGATGCATTTTCTTAGAAAATAAAAATACTTTTCCTAGAGAAAACAAGTTTTAATATTGCGACGCAAATATTGTGTTGCAATATTAAATTAAAAAATAAAAGTAATAAAAAAATTTAAAAATAAAACATTGCGACGCAATATATGCGTCGCAATTATTTTCAGAAAATATAATATTTATCAAATATAATTATTTAAAAAATATTGCGACGCTTAGCAATGCAATTTCCTAGAAAATAAAATAGGTTTTTCGAAGAAAATAATTTTTAATATTGCGATGCATATATTGCGTCACAATATTTTTTAAAAAATAAATGTAAAAAAATTAAAAAAAAAACTTGCATCGCAATTATTTTTAAAAAATATAATTTTTATCAGTTATAATTATTAAAAAAATATTGCGACGCATTAGCGATACAATTTCCTAGAAATAAAAATAGTTTTCCAGAGAAAATAATTTTTAATATTACGACGCATATATTGTGTCGCAATGTTTTTTAAAAAAATAAATACAATAAAAAAATTTAAAAAAAAATATTACGATGCAATATATGCGTCGTAATTATTTTCAGAAAATATAATTTTTATCAGTTATAATTATTAAAAAAATATTACGATGCATTAGCGATGCAATTTTCTAGAAAATAAAAATATTTTTTTCGCTGGACATGGTGCCAAATTAGCGACTCATTAGCGATGCAACTAATTGCGTCGCTAAGTTTTGCATAAAATAATAAAAAGGCCAAATTAGCGATGGATTAGCGACGCGTTGTTGCGTCGCTAATCCATAATAAATATAAAAAATATAGCGAGTGCTAATCACTACTATATAATCTCTGTCGAGTTGGCCCTCCCTTCTCTTCTTCTTCCTCTTCTTACCCTAACCGCCGTCGTCGCGCTCCTCCGGCTCCCCCCCATCCTCTCCCCCGACGGTAGCTCCCCCCACTCCGGCGGTGTCTCCTCTCGACCAAGATAAGCCCCCCCTCCTCCTCAAATTTTTTTTTAAAAAAAAACTAGGTTCCGGCCACGGCCACTGTCGTGGCGTCTTCTCCGGCCACGGCCACTGCCGTGGCCGGCCGTGGCCTGGCCACGGTGGCCAGGCCACCAAAAAAAAATTAACAGCTAGGGGGGGTTTTCCCCCCCCACCCCTTGGTCTTCTCCGGCAATGGCCGCTGCCGTGGCCATCTTCTTTGGCCACGCCACTATCGTGGCGGCCGTGGCCTGGCCACGGTGGCCAAGCCACCAAAAAAAAAAAAATTTAACAGCTAGGGGGGGCTTTCCCCATCCCCCCCCCCCCCCTTCGTCTTCTCCATCCATGGCCACTGGGGGGCTTTTCTCCATCCACGGTGGCCAGGCCAAAAAAAAAAAGTATAACAGGGGCCCCCCTTGGTCTTCTCTGGCCACGGCCGCTGCCGTGGCCGGCCGTGGCCTGGCCACGGTGGCCAGGCCACAAAAAAAAGTATAACGGGGTTCCCCCCACCATTGGTCTTCTTCGGCCACGGCCGCTGCCGTGGCCGCCGTGGCCTGGCCACGATGGCCAGGCCACCAAAAAATAAATAATAAAAGGGGGGGTTTTCCCCACCCTATTAATTTATGTCACACAATAGTGATACTTGCTTCGATAGGACTATTCAAATGGTCACACAATAGTATTACTATATATATATATGGAGAATTATCACTCTAATAAATTAATTAATTTTTGTCATTAGTCGTAGCTCTTTGGATAGACTGATTTAGCTCATCAATCATGACTCTTTAAATCAACTGATTTAGCTCATAAATCGTAGATATTTAGGTCAATTAATTTAGCTTATCAGTTTTAACTTTTCAAGTAAGCTGATTCTAGACCACCAACCTTAGCTCTTTAGATCATGAATCAAAACTCTTTAGATAGGTCGAGCTGAATTAGCTTAGCTATTTAAGTCAACTAATTTAGCTCATTAACCATAACTCTTTAGATTAGCTAATTTCAAAATAGCAGTCGTAGCTTTTATTTCTTTATAGCTTTTTATGCAATAATATTTGTGCATTTGTAGTTATTTACAATTGTTATATCTTGATTATTTACATTCTGCTTCAAATTGAATGATGCATTAAATTATGTAATGCTAGAATAAAAGTCTATTGTAGTTTTATTTAATTTTAGCAACAAATTAGTAGTTTCAATTATTTATATTTTAGTCTTCACAAACATTTATATTCGACATAATAATCTTAAGAAGTCAGTGACTATATATAGAACACTATTTCCTATATATGTATAATTGACAAGAATTTTTGAATAACAAGCATAAGTTCGATTGTCTTCGGATTTCCATATTATTAATCAGAGCACTATAACCTTTAGACCCGTTTGAGAATTTGTAAGACTTAGTCTTGCAAATTCTCAAATTATCTGGTGGATAGTTGAGAATATTTTTGCGATATGTTAGTCTGCTATTAATCATCGTTGGTTGAGATTGCGGTTTGTATTGCTCATACGTTCTCCTAGTGTGGCATATATGCCACACATTTAGGAGAACATATGGAGAAATGCTGCTGAAATTTCAACGTAACCGATCGATGATAATTAATAGCAGAATAACATATCACAAAAATATTCTTGAATGGGATAGGGCCTTACCTTTTAGACATGGAGTGAAGGTGGAATTAATTTAGGACACTTGAATGCTTGTGAAGTCTCATGATTGAACGGACCGCCTTGCGGCCCGACCCGAACTCAAGCCCTAGCATTAGCCTGGCATGAACCTATGCCTCGGTCCTTACTAGCATGCCAAGAATCGTAGCTGTGGCCCGGCCTTGCAGGGTAGGACCTTAGTTGTGTAAAAGAAAATAGTTTAGTTATAAATAATTTAAATGGTTGTTATTAACCTTAGTTGTGTAAAAGAAATAATTTAGTTATATTAAGTAATGCTAATAGTTTTATAATGTGGCATCAGATGTTGAACCAACATTTCACGAAACAAATGACACCGATTAAACATAGAGGTTTTTTTAATTCAACTTTATTTTATAAGTGTTAAATTTTTACATAGTCAATCATTAATCGTAATTTAATTGCATGAATCTTTAGTATTTTCAGTATGACGGGCAGAGGTAGATCTACCGACGACATACGGAGTGAGCAGGGATGTAGCCCTGCTGCATCAGATCACACGAGCTTTGGAGATAGAGAGTTCGGATCTCCATACATCACACAGCCTTTGGGTGATCCTGCATTGGTATTACCATCCAGCCGATCGGCACATACCTCCGAGAGTTCTTCCACCATCGACCGTACCGTACTTCGACTGGATGCTCATAGGCTGTAAGTATATACTAATTAAAAATATATGTTTATATTTTTAAGTCAATTACTTATAAACATGCATTTTTTTAACAGATTTATTAAGCAGCATCATGTATCGAGCCACATTAGCTCCGTATTTCAGAGGCGTGCAGATCCTAATGGCTACGATTGGCACCACGTATCTGCAGCCACGAGGGAGTTTTATTTTCTGAGTTTCAGGTAAACTTATTAAATACAATTTATCACTAATATAAAATTTCTTAATCTTAATAAATTCTAAAACTAACTGTTTATTTAAATACAGAAAAAGTTTACGTGGGACCCTGCCAGCCATGATGCCATTAGGGCAGCATGGGAGGCTCTTACGGGACGCCGATACTTCGACATGCTTCATCGTTGGAGTCATCGGGTCACCGTCCTGCGCATGTGCCAGAGGGTATTTGGCATGAGTGGCAGCAGGCCTGGCAGTCCGATGGCTGGCGCAGGAGGTCCGCATCAGCCAGCACGAACCGCCGATCCGAGAGGGGCGGTCCTGGCATGGGTCTCTCCCGCCACACTTCGGGCTCCATTTCGATTCAGGAGCACAGACGTCGTATGGTAAGAAAACATAAATAATTTAATTACTAATTTAGTTATTTACAAATATTTGCATTAATATCAATTTTTTTATTGTTATAGTCTGAGCAGGAGGGAGATCCTGGTGAGTTTCGTCTATTCAGGGCGACACACACCAGGAGGGATGGTTCCTGGGTCGATACACGATCACGGGAGGTTGCGGTAAGAAATTAGCTTTATGTAGTATCTGTTTAATTTCTAAAATTTTATTTAGAAATTTATTGATTCATTTATTGTTGATTTTATAATTCAAAGACACGAGTCGAGGAGCTTCGCTCCAGGCATCGCAGGTCGACTCCACTGATGGGGAGACGCCCGTCGAACTCTCAATAGAGGAGAGTCGACGTTGTTTTTGGAGGCTGTTGGTGCCCAGCCGCGAGACCGCAGGGTCTATGGTCTGGGCATTAGAGCTTCTGCATATTTTTCCCATCAGACCTCCAGCTCGCGATATTCTGGTGATATTCCTGCCGAGCGTTTAGACGACATTCGGAGATCTATTACGGAGGAGGTTCGGCAGGACGTTCGTTAGGAGGTTCGGCAGGAGTTCGAGCACGAGTTCGAGCAGCGTATGCGAGGCCATCAGCAGGAGCTTGCAGACGTGCGAGATCAGATGCGTCAGTTGCAGGATATGGTTAGCCGCCTGTCGCAGGTTCCCAGCCTCCATGTGATCGTGCGGATTCTTGATGTATTTTTTTTTTTTACTTTTTATATTTTGCACATGAAAACTTCAAAATTTTAATATATTAATTATTTTTGAAAATTGAATGATTTGTTTGGATCAATATGAGTGAAGAATGTTTCGATCAATATTTAAATGTAACGAAATTGTATTAACCGTTTTAATTTTTAATATTTTATTTTAAAAAAAAATAATTAGCGACGCATTAGCGACTGAAATTGCATCGCTAATATTTTTAAAATATATTATTAAATATTACGACGCAATGACCTGGAGTCGCAATATTTTAAAAAAATTTAATTAGTGACGCATTAGCGACTCACATTGCGTCGCTAATATATCTAAAATATTATTATTAAATATTACGACGTAATGACCTGGCATCGTAATATTTTTAAAAAAAATTAATTAGCGACGCATTAGCGACTCAAATTGCGTCGCTACTATATCTAAAATATTATTATTAAATATTGCAATGTATTCAAGTGCGTCGCAATATGGCACGCACTTGAATGCATCGCAATATTTAAATAATATATTAAATATTAAAAATTAATTTTAAAATTAGCGACGCATTTATGATGTCGCAATATTGCGATGCATTGCTGCGTCGCAGAGAGTCGCTGTGAAGCGACGCAATTGCGACAAATTGAGACTGCGACGATTATCTGAGCGACGCCGTCATTGCGTCGCAATAGCATGTTTAGCGATGCATTAGTGACGCATTTGGGCGTCGCAATATTTTTTTCTCTTGTAGTGTAAATTTTAGTAATTTTGTATTTGTTGTCATTCGCTCTTATCATGTGAGCCTTACCAAATGGACCATCCTCCTGGGGGTTCTTTGTTGATCTTGAAGACGCTAAGGTGTAGCATCCCTGAGAGTAGTGGAACTCATAAGTTTAGCCGGAGAGCAGTATATTGCTCAGATCGTCGAAGCATGATGAGTGTCCCATTAGCATCGGTTGAGACCGAAGGATAAGGGAGCTCGGCTTAGTTCGAAACCCACGACACCCTAGTTCAAAACCCATGACACCCTAGTTCAAAACCCATGACACCCTAGTTCAAAACCCCGACACCCATTCAGAAAACGTTAAGACAAAGCTTAGTTCAAAACCCACGACACCCTAGTTCAAAACCGACGACACCCTAGTTTAAAACCTACAATACCCTTTCAGAAAATGTTAAGACAAAGCATTAGTTCAAAACCCATGATACCCTAGTTGAAAACCCATGACACCCTAGTTCAAAACCTACGACACCCATTCAGAAAACGTTAAGACAAAGCATTAGTTCAAAACCTACGACACCCTATTTCAAAACCGACAACACCTAGTTCAAAACCTATGACACCCATTCAGAAAATGTTAAGAAAGCATTAGTTCAAAACCCACAACACCCTATTGAAAACCCACGACACCCTAGTTTAAAACCTACGACACCCATTCAGAAAACGTTAAGACAAAGCATTAGTTCAAAACCTACGACACCCTAGTTGAAAACCCATGACACCCTAGTTCAAAACCTACGACACCCATTCAGAAAACGTTAAGACAAAGCATTAGTTCAAAATACACGACACCCTAGTTCAAAACCTAGACACCCTATTCAAAACCTACTACACCCATTCAGAAAACATTAAGACAAAGCATTAGTTGAAAACCCACGATACCTTAGTTGAAAACCTACGACACCCTAGTTCAAAAGCCAGGACACCCTAGTTCAAAACCTAAGACACCCATTCAGAAAACATTAAGACAAAGCATTAGTTCAAAACTCACGACACCCTAGTTGAAAACCCACGACACCCTAGTTCAAAACCCACAACACCCTAGTTCAAAACTCACGACACCTTAGTTCAAAACCTATGACACCCATTCAGAAAACGTTAAGACAAAGCATTAGTTCAAAACCCACGATACCCTAGTTCAAAACCCACGATACCATAGTTCGACACCCTACTTCTACCCGCCATCTTATCTGGTAGGAGATCCTGAAAGCCATCGTCAAGCTCATAAACCACAACCTCAACCCCAAACTCCCGCTCCGCGGCACATCATCCACAAGAAGAATGTTTTACAATCAGAAAGAGTTTTTTATCGTCAAGCTCATAAACCACAACAACCTCATAACGAAAGAATGTTTCGTGCTACGGATGACATTTCCTTCCGAAGTTTTTGTACAAAGACTTCAGTAGCCAGGTATTCCAGCCTCGAAGCTGAAATATTTTCTTTCGACCGGACTCTCAGAGCGAGGGCATAGGATCGTGCTCAAACCTTTAACTGATTCCTTAGCATCCAAAGCCAAAGCGAAAGGGAAGAAAGAGTTTTTCTTACACAGATGAAATCCAAGAAAAATGGGGTAGAAGTAGGCTGGAGGAAAGGCATTTTCGTCTGCACGCTAATTTTAAAAAAAAGACGAAGCGCTTTTCATGGTCGTCACGATCAGAACGTAACATCGTAGCAGAGCTATACCGTCCGACACGTCAGCCACGTAGGATCCACGTAGACCAAATCAGGAGAGACGGTGCAGCCCATGTAGGACTTGTTGCACCGAAGGCGATGTACAAAGACTTTTCTAGGAAAATATCATGACACACCAGCCATTCAACAGGCACAAAGATAGCGTGATTGATATGACCGGTACAAGCTTGTTCCTATCCAACCTGAGTAAGAGCGTCCTTAATCCATTGGCACACCTAATCCAAGGTAATGCCACAAAGCAATTTTTCAAGACATTCATCATCAATAAAAACCCGTTCTCTCAAAAAATGTAAATAATTACAGTAGATCTCTCTAGCTACCTAAAGAATTCAATGTCAAAACAAATAATTCACTTCCTGATAAGTAAATTGTATGTCTTTCTTAACTTCGGGGCAAGCACCTGTGTCTCTAACATTTTCTCAAGGTATGTATGGGGGACCGGAATAGTAGTCCTTGAGAGTCCACCCCTTTTTCGATGGAAGGTTATCTGGAATCACTAGAAAACCTCGTGCGTTATTTCAGTTCCCATCGAGCGTCCAAGATTGTAGAGCTAATATCTGAACCGGCCATTTCTGATCTACCCGAAGTATCTTGTACCTGTGTCTGCTTTGGTCCACCCTAAATTGTCGCCTATTCCAACATCGACTCTCCGCTGCTGAGCTTGTTGCTTAGAGAGAGGTTTCTGGCCAAATTTCTTCCAGCGAAGGATGCCGCCGCTTAGGAGAGTACTTGCACCACCATCTGTATCGATAGAGCTCTCCATGTCCGAGTGGAAGGAGACTCGTTTAACTATCATTAAATGAATCAATGAACCTGGTATAGATTGCTCTTCTCATAATCCCCTACTGCCAGACATCTATAGAATGAAGCTCCTCAATCTCATCATGGCAACCCATATTTTTCATGAGTGGAAGGAATCAGCCGGCAAATCACTTAACCAGATTGGGGAATCACGATTCACAAACCTCTTTGAGTTCATCATTCCTAAGTTGCATGCTCTGTTAACAGCTGATGCTTTCGGATGGGTGTTCTTTTGTTAGAAGCTAGTTTATTTCTGCTATTTTCCTTGTCTGTCCTCCCTGCAACCAAAAAGAAAAAAATGCCAATCTAATATTGGAGCAAAAGTAATCAATTATACTGAGCAAAAGTTTGGGATTACGGGAGAGTATACAATGTGAAAAACCATCAAGGCTAAAATAAACACTTCAATCGTTTCTTGGTAATTAGTTATCTCAATTGTTTAGACTAACTCAAGGCGGCTGCTCAACCACTATCCATATTTTTATTTGAACACCAATGGTAGGATATTCTGCACATGACTGACTTCACTGAAGTGGCCGGGTGAGCACAAATTAATGGAAAAGACGATGTTTTCTAGAAGTTATACAAAAGAAAATTATTTAATTAAAAAAAATATTGATATGCACCACCTCATTATAGACGCGTACCATTTTTGAACGACTTCTGCGGCTGAGATTCTGGAAACTCAATAGAATGTGCAATTGAAAACAGAGAGGTAATTCACCTTTGCCATTGCCATATACTTACGTAGAAGATTAAAAAAGAAACAAAAGAAACAAATGCAATGAGAGAGCCAAGTCTATATCCTATACAAGAGGGTTGCTCGCCTGCAAGTTACAACTTACACCGTATGTTGCTTCTGTGATTTTCTTTTCATAGAGAGCATGTTTTCCAATGCACCTAATCTACTTAGTCTTGGTGTTCAACGCACGCCACCCCAAACCCAAAATGCCCCGTAAAACTGCAGGCGGGCAAAGTCATGCAGCTGCATAGCTATTTGGTGATTTGTAAGAACTTCCAACCCCTGCAGCGGGGGAGGAGAAAAAATAAGAGACACTTTAATTTCGTCAGCATGAAAGAGGTACAGTTGGATGTCATAAATTACGTCCTTCTGTGATGCTTCTTGCTCTTTCTAAGCAGCATGGACAAGTGATCAATGTCACGAGAACCAGATGAGGCCCCACCCATTAGCCACCCTAGTGCCTCAGATGCTGCGTCCTTCTCTGCAAGCTTCTTGTTGCCGCATGGCTGCCCAACAAATTGCATGCCATTGAACTCAACCGTAGCTCTGAACTCGTTGTTCTTCAGCTGCTTTGTTTTATAAGTTGGGTTGTCATGCCCAGCTCTAGTTAGAAGCGTCTGAAGTTGGCTCTTGGGATTGTCACCTCCAACTCCAGAGCCTATCGGAAGTAAGGATTTCAACTTCTTAGGTTTGAGATCCTGACGACCAAAGACAAACTGGCCACTACGTGGATCTTCTGCAACAAGCAACCGTATGGCTGATAGGAGTTCTTCACTGGTTTGGATGTCCATTCTAGGATTTAGAAGCTGTAGACCAGAGCACCAGTCAGTAGAAGCCCATAAGCTCGACATATCATAAAAGACAAAAGTCACTGTGACAACAAAACCACAAAGTTCCATTTATTTTAACCATATGAAATGAAAAAATCCGTTCTGTGATGACAAGATAATGGCCATTCGGCATACATGTTCAAGGACAAGCATCCTTGTAAACAAATACATATATACATAATATATACATACATACACATACACATACATATACATATACATATATATATACATATACATATACATATATATATATATATATACATATACATATATATATATATATACATATACATATATATATATATATACATATATATATATATATACATATACATATATATATATACATATATATATATATATATATATATATATATACACAGACACCCAAACTTAATATGGTTGAGCCCAAACCAGAAACTTACATTTTTCCAGTTTTCAGTTCTCACACAGAACAGACAGCTTAATTCTTGACATGAATAAAATATAAGCTTCCACTTACTTTGTGCCGAATTAGCTCTTCAAGCTCTCTCTTGAGGCCTATGTATGTTGATGCCAAATCAGGTTTCATGAAAAATTCTAGATAGCCACCTAACATTTTCAAGTGTCCATCCTGCCAGGCATAAAAAAGATATGTAGAAATTAATGTGGCAGTGCAAAAGAAGAAAATGAACAGGTCACTCTATCTTTTTTTTTTTTTTGAGTGAAACAGGTCACTTTATCATTTGACAGTATATGGTCCATGGAGCGGAGCTTACAAGTCCCCCTCGTGAGATGTCCCCACCAAAAAGCAGCAGCACAGAATCTGATACTGCTGTTGAGTCCCGTAGGAATACTGAATTAACCTTCACCTTTTCATTAAAAACTAACCATGGGTACGGAATCTTAGACTCCCTTCCATTCACTGAATTCTGAAAGCAACAAATAAATAACAGAGATTAAGAAATATAATTATTTCCAAAAAAATCTCGCAGTTATACAGAATGACACTCTCTAAGCGGAACAAAGTGTACTGGCACTACAATTAGTTATAAAATTAGCCTAAGAGACGATTAAACTTACTGAGTAAAGCATGACCTGACCATCCTCCATTGTCTTCAAAGATACTGATTTCTCCTTCTTCTGCATAGTGTGGATTAAATTAATCAACACTCAATTCGGGGCCAAAAAAATTCAGTGCAATCATTCGCATAAAAAATTGTTCGTAGTATGCTGGGTTATTTGCCATGTTACATTGTCTCGGGTTCATGTGTCATGAGCAGGTGCCTCTAAGCATCAAGATACTTTTAATATATCTAGAAGTTCACTCTTACAGCGCTATGTCCAAGTGTCATTCTGATATCCATGTTAGAGTATCAGGTGCACGTGCTAAATTGAAGTTTCTGGGTAACATAAGTAATTTGTAAGTAGTAAAATAGAAAAAAAGGAAATGCATTGAAAATTATTAGCTCTTATATGTTTGCTATATGATCTGAGCGCATAAGCACCATTTTCCTTCCAGCTCCATATAATGTACAGTAAAATTTGCCAACGCACAAAGAATACAGATAGATTGTAGTTTTGACAAAATGAGCAATGCAGCCAAAATTTAACAAAAATTAAAGTTTCACTAGCTTCTAAGATGGGGGGTAATACAAAATAATAATGTAAGAAAAGGTGAGGGTTGGCCTTGATGCAATGGTAAGGCTGCTCCACTATAACTTGGGTGTCAAAGGTTCGAAACATAGAAACAGCCTCTCCATATGCGAGAGTAAGGCTATGTATATTTAACCCTTCCTAGATGGTGGAAGCCTTATGCATTGGAACACCTTAATTTAATGCATGAAAAGGTAAAGGCAATGCTCACCACAACTGAGCAGACTCCAGGATATAGGCCAGCACATATTACTGCCCGAACAAGGTCTCATCATGACTCCACTTATTGTGTATGCCGAAATTCTCATCAACCAAACCAGTATCCTTGAGCAGAAAAAGAAATTGCTTCCTAAGAGAATCAATAGCCTTTAATGTTTGTGCAGAAAGAAAATTCTTCCAGCAGTATTCATATCCAGAACGTTCTCTTTCAGCATCCTTCCATCCCTCATAGGCACGAACTAGTGCAAGATGATCACTGTAGTCTCGGCATGAAAATTGAGATCTTGCATATTCTGCAAGCTGCATCAAGAAAGAGAGTGATTTACATAACCAAATTTAAAGCAGCTTGCTCATATTTCTCAGCATAACAATTTACTCCAGCATACAACCAAATGACAATATGAACGCACATTTACTTTAATGTCTGGAAGTGAAATAAACAGCACGAAGGCACCAATGATTTTGGAATACATGCCTAAAGTGTACTAAGGCTCTGACTGGTTGCCAAGAAAATGAAAAGGAAATGTCTTTCACTCTTAATGCATGTGCCCCAATCTTCTTCCACAATCACATACTCATACACCACTTTCGATTAAACCATAGCCATCTAATCTAGTTCCAAGTCCATTGAATTTTTTGTGACCAATCTAGAACCAAACCTAACATCAAAAGAATGCAAGATTAAGAATGAGCATGCACCATATATTAGTTTACAGTGTTACTACTTGTTCATAAGCACGTAGCTACATATGCACAATGGATGAAGATTCATTGACCCAACCCCTAGAAAAAATACCACTAGATGGAGGAGATGGGTAGGGGTATGAAAGGAGCAGAGAGGGGGAAGGCACTTCTGAGATTTACTTACATCTTTTTTGTCAAATGGCGTTAAAAATGGATCTCTGACGCTAAGGCCAGCAACAACAGTCAATATAGGATCAAGACAGTTGAATATAGCCCCAAAAATTAGCATTTTTCCCAGCTTTGGCTCCACCGGTAGCATTGACAAGTGGCATCCTGTCAAGAGCATTGAATATATGTTGCAGTCAATGCATCATTTTGACATCAACTGCTGAAAAGCTATTGAAATATAGTGAACAATGGGAAGTAGAGAATGATGGTACCTAAAACAGTTAACTCTTCCTTCTCATCTAATGCCCCAATAATTTTCAGATACTCAATGGCATTTTGCACCTGTAAGATAAATTTATAATTAGAATGGGGGACTAAGAAACCGATTTTAAGTTTACAGCAGAAGAATAGAATGGTTCAAGAATACTGGAAACTGCTCATAACAAACAGGTAAACCACAAAACATGTTTGGCTATTTTCTAGCAATACAATGAACACAAAAATTGAAAATAATTCACAGGTTTTTTGTCCAGTCCCTTGGCTACAGGAGGAGAATCCCACTAAATTTATTAGAAAGAAATAAGGTCAGAAAATTCACATTTACACATACCGATAATGGTTCTGGTGATTGTAAAGCCCTTGATAAAAACTCAGAGATGCTTCCAAGCTGTAGGCTTTTTATTTGCAAACAAAGTGACTGCAAAGGTGTCCTCAAAAGTTCTGGTAATTGGTAGTCAGCAAATGCATCATACACACATCTGGGATAAAGATGATAACACTCCCCAGGCTGAACACGACCAGCTCTTCCTCGTCTCTGCAGGAAGAATAATTATAAGCTAACATAAAACATTTTATATTAAAATTTATTGGAATATGTGCAAGATGTGAGAAGAAAATGTTCTAGAGAAATGCTTGGGTGACCAGTTTATCGTACCCAAATAATGCATGTCTTGAACATTTTCATCCCCGACATGTGCTCAAGATAGTATTTTCTATAAGCCATGCTAACATTACTACAAAAGTGTTGCTCTAACAGGTGGCAAAGTTCTGGTACCCCTCCTGGTATTCCATGCTTATGCTATTATAAAAGGCTAAGCGTAATCTAGATGCCATCAATGCTAAGAATCAGACTGTTGGTTTTACTTCGATGAACCTAGTTACTCTTATATCTAGAAGACATCAAATGATAAGCTGAAAGAGATGGACAGTATTATAATATTCTCACCTGGCGAGCAGAAGCTTTAGAGATCCATGTTGGAAGCAAACAAGGGGTATTATTTAATGCATCATAAGATGTCTCTTTTGCCTTTCCACAGTCCACAACAAACACCACATCATTGATTGTGATACTTGTCTCAGCCATATTAGTGGCAAGAACTATCTTCCTCACACCATTTTCAGGTTTTTCAAATATTAACCTCTGCATGGAAACAAAATATGAAATTGAATAGCCAGTAGAACAGGGCAAAGTAAAGCAGATTTGACAACATCGTGTATTTTACAGTTTAACATATAATTGTTGAACAATAAGTAAAAATTGAGCTTGGATTGAATCCTGAAAGCTTACTATAAAAGAAAAATAAAGTTAGATCACTACAAGAAGAACATAAAATCTGTTCAGTATTTACAGAATAACCAGGACATGCGTCAATAAAGAATCCCTCAAGTAAAACTAATTCACAGTAAATAGTATTACATTCATCACCAGGAACTGATTTGAGATTTCTGTTAACATATTTATTCAAGTCCTAACCTTAGAAAACGCCCACATTATATAGTGACAACAAAATGAACTGGCAGCTGTAGAGAGTGAGTGATGGAAATACTGCTACCCAAATTATCAGGGCATGCCATCTTCTTAAGTAACATATTAATCTTTTTATTTAAAAAAACAAGCTCTGTTAACTGTACAAAATACATTCACGTTAGGGGTAGTCATCATTAGCATTATCATCATGCAAGCCATTTCCCAAAATGAAGTTGGCTCATGAGTATGACTGTAAGTCAATAAGGCTCCATAAAATATCAAGAATGTCCAAACACCTGTTACAATTCTGACATCAACCTTCTCTACGTTGGTTCTAAATTCCTGGTCTTTGAAACTTAAAGCAAGAAGGCCTGCCATGAAATATAGAAGACCAATTGGCTAAAGAGCCCTATGTCATTACCCACAGCTTAAACTTGCGCAACTGAAGAGCAATCATTTCAGACATAAACATATCTGCAAGCAGGAAAGCATTTATATGCCACAATAGTAAGCACATGTTGTCTACAGGAAAAGAGACTAAGCACAGCAACTAGAGACTTTAAGTAGAGACAATGTTTTCATTTGATAGTCAAATTTGTTATTCAGCAATTCACAATTGCTCTTCACAAAAATCTCAGGGGCCCATGTATAAAGTGATGGTTAGACATGTTCCAGATGGCACCATACAAACTTTCTTATGAATGTGACAGATCTAGTCAAAGCTCAATGATGCAAGCACGGCCAAAAAATAAAAGTCAAGTTAGAGAGAGAGTTTTCCTAAGCCATAAAAAACAACAGCTTTCATTTCATTCTAATCTCCTAGGTTGTGTACATGTATGTCTGACAAATGATGGTATCATCAAGAATGCCACAACACAATGCTATAGAGGAATAAATCCAAAATCCCCATTAGGTTGGGGAGGCTATAGTAGCACAGAGGAGGAAAAAAAAAGTTTCAAACCATGAAGAACCAACAACTGCTGCCCATTCAAGTAGTCAAGCTCCCCAGAAAACTAACACCAAAAGAGAATGATATAACTTATTTCCTCTTCATTTCAACCATGAAATGAAACAGACCAAACCAATCAAATGATGGTCATCAAGTAATCCAAGGAACGGCAACATCTTGCTTAGGTCTCTACCCCCATGTATCAATTATCTCAAATTATCCATAAAAGAGATCAAAATATACATTGCTTGTAATGACAATGGATTTTATTCCATCGAAACTTAACTACTTGCATAACATTCTGCTCAAGTTGCAACTCCAATTCCAAATAATATCCACCACTTCTCCAGTTCTCCCAAGAAAAAGAATAATTAAAAGCACCCTCACTATGTGAAATGCACTCCCTCCATTACTACCCATCACTTGAACATCATTTGGAGATAAAAGGGAATAAGAGTTGTATCTACTGTTATTGACTCATAAACCTAATTAAACCCATCATGTTAATTTCACATTATCATATAGGAGGAAAGAATTTACGTATCTACATACAACAATACTAACAACAACAAAGCCTTAATCTTAAACTAATTTACGTATATACATAGTCATACTATATATTCCACAATATATAACTCAGGACTCCCGTGCAACTCCATATAGGAGTTGCATCTTTTTTGACAACTAAAGATCCACTTGCCATATATTGGCTACTCAATATTGTAGTCATGTTGCACAAGCTTTAATTATCATACTCATCCACAATTTATTAATTTAAGCTACTTTAAAATTACTATTAAGATTATCAGAAAATAAGTGTAATAAATGAGGAAAAAGAAGTACCATTAAAAGCTAGAGTAGCTATTATTAGAGTCATTTGCTATTCTGGCTGATGGTGGGCAAGACAGTCAGGTTTCAAAACCATAGGCACATCCCAAGTAATAGAAAAGCCAGGATGGCACAATCTTGCATCTGGTTTTCGAAAATGTTTTCCGTTTTCATTTTTCATATTCATTCTCTGAAAATACTTTTTTGTTTCTATTTTTTGATCTCTAGAAAATGTGTTTGATAAGTGAAAACAAAATTATTTTCTACTTCATATTTTCATTATAAATAATATCTTTTAAAAATAAATAAAAAATTAAAGAAAATATCATCAACTTCTATTCAACTCAACTCATCTAAGCCTTTTCCCAACTACATGGGGTCAGCTACACGAATCTGCTTCCTCCACTCCACTCTATTCAGGACCAAGTCGATATTCAAATTACAAATAGTTATATATTTTTTAATTATTTCTGTCCATGTTAGTTTAGATCTACCTCTACCTCTATCCTTACCATGGATTTTTAAAAGATCACTCTTTCTAACTAAAGCATCTAAAGGTCTATATTGTATACGTCCAAACCATTGTAATCGATTTTCTCTCATTTTATCTTCAGTTAGGGCTATTCCTATCATTTCTCTTTTATCTTAACATACGCATTTCTGTTACACTTAATTTGTTCATATATTGTTTCAATATTGCCCAACACACTATTCCATATAGCATAGCTGGCCTAATAGCGATTTTATAAAATATTTCTTTCAATTTTAATGAAATATGCCGATCATAAAATACTCCCAAAGCACTCCATTTAATCTATCCTGCTTTAATTGTATGATTCACATCTTCACCTATTTCACCTTCTTGCTGGATAATTGATCCCAAATACCTAAATTTTTCACTCCTTGATATCTCTTGGCTTGCAATTTTCACCGTTTCTTCATTTATATTTCTACTTCTAAAATTGCAAAATATAATATATATATTATCATAGTATTACATACCATAATATTATATAGTTATATAATATTATATAACATATAAATTATAATATTATTTAGTATAATATATGATATATAATGTGTTGTATTATAATATAGTATATCATATTATAAAAATCTTATAATATTATAATATATTATGTAATAATATATATTACAATATAATATTATAGCATATAATATAATTTACATATTATAATATAAGATTAATAATATTATAATTATATATATATATTTAGAATATATTATACATTATAATATTTTAGTATAATAATTAATATTATAATAAATGATATTTCATATACTATTAATCTAATATATATATATATTATAATATATTAATATAATTGTTATTATATATTAATATATATATCATTACTTTTCAAAAGTTGCTTTAAACATAAAAAAAAGTAAAAATATTGTAATTAAATATAATTTTTACATTGGATTTCTTATTTCTATTTAAAAATAAAAAATAGGAAATAAAAGTAATAACAAGTAGATTCTTTGTTTTTACTTTCTTTCGACAGAAAATAGTAAAAACGTCTTTAAACTGTTTTCAGTTTTCTATCATTTTAAAGTTATATTTTCTAAAAAATTATTTTCATTTTCATACACTATAAGCGTTTTCACAAGTGTCTTCTATTTTCTATGAAAATAAAAATGGAAAACAAAGCTACTCTCAAAAACCAAACACACCCTTAAAACCTTATTCAAAACCACTCCAAACAAGCACATTACACTAAATGTATTTGCTTCTTTTTTTTAACATATAAACACAAATATACATAGATGCAATTCATTTGATAATATTTCTAATCAAATGTGCATATGGAAAATGTTGTCCAAGCAATTTTTTTCATATGGCTAAATTAGCATGCAACACGTGCAAAATCCAACATGAGTTTGTGTTCCCCCCAAAGATTTCCTAGAATTTTATCAAAAAAATAACTAGAAGTTCTATTCCTAAACAATAACATCATTCAAGTTTAACATGTTACAAGTTCAACACTACTATTTGATTTTAAAATTTCCAAAATACTTTCCCTAGTTGCAATGAAGGTCAAATGTAGTTATATCTAAGGTTTTAGATCCCGTAAGATAGACCATCCTAGTTCTTTTTAATGGAATGGGGTATACCGATATCTTAGTCCGTCTCGTTGCTTGGGATAGGAGATGACTCAAGATGCACAAATTAGGACGCTAAGATGATGGCAGGATGATTCCATCTCAACACTTGAAACGACAAACTGTTCTAGCATTTTATGGGACGTCTCACCCGGATGAAAATCATGGTTACATTAGCTCCTAAACATTAGATTAGAGAGCTCTAAATAAAGCATCTTACAATTAGATTTATTCGAATTTTTTCTAACAATGTTTTGAGGCCTTTGCATTTTATAAAAATTGTGGCAATTTAGAAATCTACACTAAACACTATATTTACTAAAACTTAGAGTTAATGATTGAGCACATCACTTTGTAAATAATTGAAATTAGTGTGTTAACACAACATTAAAATGAATAATGATCGAACACACTAGACTAGAGAGCTTTGAATTAAGCATCTTAAAATTTGATTTGTTCAGAATTTTGCCTTAAAAAATAAAAATGTTTTTAAGGCTTTTGTTAAAAATAAATAACTGAAATTAGTATGTTAAGACAACATTAGAATGAAAAATGATTGAATGCACTAGATTAGAGAGATTTGAACTAAGCATCTTAAATTTGATTGGTTCAGAATTTTGTCTCAAAAAATAAAAAATTCTTATACAGCTTTTGCTATGTTTTAACAAAATTGTTGCAGTTGAAAATTCTGCACGGAGCACTCATATCAACTAAAATCTGGAGTTAATGATTGAGCCTATTATAGTGTGAATAATTGAAACTACTATGTGAATACATCATTAGTTAAAATGAATAATGATTGAATCCATTACTTCAAATTTATGAATATATAGGAAAATATGAGTTCATGACAAAGTGAGCAAGCTTTTCATGTACAGGTCTTTTCCAGACTAGCACAAACCTATAAAACATGTTGGTTATCTGTATAGTTGAGTTGCATACACCCAAGTTTATGCCTACCAGTTTCGTATCACCATACAAAATCAGCACTAATAAGTCGATGCATTCACAATTTACACTATTAATATCCGTTTGATAAATGGGCCTGCCATTCAACAGAATAAAGGTAGAGAGAGGATGCAATTGCCAGCATACAGAATTCTCCAAATCAACTCCAGATCTGCATGTAGTATCAGATAAGCAGAACCTATATGCGATAGATAGCACAATGAATATGTAAGCATACATGGTAGCAACATGCTGATGGCTCATGCAATCTCAAAAGAATACAACCATATATACGGAACACAATTAAAAAACCAGCACCTTTTACCTGCTCTGAGCTTGGCATAGAACCATGACATGCAAGAAGAAGAACTTTGGTAGGATCTCCAAGAAGGGGATTAGCTTGCAGCTGATCTTTCAGAGAATTAATGTCATCCCACCCAGTCATAAACACTAAAACTGCACCAGGCTTTTCTTTTTGACAAATATGGCACAAAACACTTTCTATGAGATTAAAGCCTATTGAGTCAGGATTCCAACAAGATAGCGAGTCACGGATTCTTGAACTGTACTCCCTAAAATCAGCAGCTTCTAGTGCATCCTGTATATGTCATAGAAAACATTTTGAGTATAAATTCTTTGGTGAAGGTTTTGATTTAAGAATGACAGAATCAACATACTTCCACAACAGAAGCAATTGGGCTCTTCCTTTTTCTCAATGCTTGCTTCTGCATTTTCCACATCTTCTCCTGCCCATAGTCATCAATTTGATTGTATGGAGTCAATCTATGTCCGGTAATTTCCAGAACATTCTCAAGAAAATGAGTTTGAACTGGATATGTGAAACCCTGTAACATGAAATAGAAACTCCACAAATTAAGCATCATATAAAAGAATAAGCCATCATCTTTTCATGAAATGCAACAAAAAGAAAGTGCAGATATATCACTGAATTACTACAGCACTTTTTTGTTCCCACTGGCAAAACAAAGAAAATGCTAGAATAACATGTACTGTCATATGGCGGAGTTTCTTATGACATTATCTCCGTAAGTTTGAATGTGAAATGACTTCAACTCCAGCTCCAAAAGTAGAATCATTTAATGCAATTTCCTAGCAAAATACATGGGGAGACCAAGGGGCTTCTGGGATATCTGCTCATCAAATATGTGCCTATATTTTTTCAAATTTTCACTCTATTGTCAGCATTCTAAGATAAACCATGAATGATTTCCTCCCAAGTTATGTAAATTAAACCAGAACAGCCCTTCCACTCAGCAAAAAAACATGTATCAGTAAATTATTTTTTAAGAAACTATGAGAACGACCTTTAAGCATCAGTGTTATGAACTTCAAAATACTTGGAAGGACCTAGGAGGAAGAAAGTATCATTCTATCATAATTTATTTACCACAACTTACAGAAATTGCACCTCTAAGCAGTTATCTCAGGGAAAACTATGTGAAAAAGACAAGGATTGCCAAGGAATAACAACTGCAGCCCAAGAACGAGGTAGGGTTGCAGGCAAAAGAAAAGAGAAATAACAAACAATCCATAAAACATTTATTTGTGTGTATATAGTTGGAAGGACTATCAGATAAAGAGGGAACAAAGTACATTCAGGGAAGAGCTCCTCCATGAGGAGTAGAACAAAGAATTACAAAAGACAATTTTACTCCACAGACAAATTAACCAATAAATCCCTTAGTGAGACAGCAACATTTTGTTAAGTTGTTCCTTGAACAAGTTGAATTTTCACTACAACCCAGGATGCAAGAACAAGATCTTTGTATATAAATTACTGAAGCTTCTCTCTTCTTGGAATCAACATTGACCAAAAATCATTCTTAACCCAAATAATAGTTAAGATTAGACCATCTTCACAGCAAGATCCTTGGCTTCATAAACATTCTGTTTCCATCGCACCCAGAAAAATACAATGCATCAATCCTGAAAGGCCAGGACTTCCAATGGAGATCAGTATTAAAATTGAGCTTAACCAGCCTCAAAGGTGTCAATTTCATCTCAGTTTTTAAGTTTCTTCACAACAATTCAAAGTAGCAAACTTCAACAGGCCATTTTCTACCAACAATTAAAACAAAAACAACAAAGCCATCCCAAACTAGTTGGCATTGGCTCCTACCAACAATTAAAAATAACCAATAAATAATAACATTCTACTCCTGCACTTGTTAATGATTCTAGACCTTAAATAGCAAGGAAACCAAGTTGGAAGAAATGCTCAGCAAAGACTTCTACTGCTTTACAATATTAATGCCTCTATAAAAATTTGGAGTGTCTGATCAGTACTGTTTATTTTCTTTAGTAGAATTTTGCCCCAGATCTAAGGCCTACTTCTTCAGTCCCCTGAGCTATTACATGAGAAGAAGATCTGATTATAAGCTTCTTTTTACCAATCTCAAGACCCTCCTTAGCCAAGAAACTTGCAAGCATCCTTCCCATTCATTATATAACCCTTCCAATCATAAGTATGCACGTTTCTGAAAGGAGTTTGTTGAACTCATTCAAGCTTTTTATGGTTTTACGACTTCTGTTAACCAGTAATACAAACAGAGAGGATAGGGGTAAGTTGAAAAGGCTCATCATTTTATAATCCAACCATTTTTCTATAAAAGAGGGTCAGCTATAAATCACAATAATTCAACAAGCCTCCAGCATTATCAACACCTGCCACCCAAACAGTAAATGAGGGGAAAGAAAATAAAATTTAAAAGAGAGTACTGCTTCCATCAGAAAATTTCTTCAAATTTATGCACCATTGCCCTAGGATAAGGAAATGGCATGAGACACCAAACAAGATGAAAAAAAATCCAAGTGCCTGCATGATTCTCCATGCCATCTATCACAATGATGAACACTGAACCTAATTTAACCAAATTTTGAAAGCATGTTTGAATCCATGAACTCAAATTGTAATATCCTTGTTGACTGATCTATTGTTCCAAAACTACAAAAAAAAGTGAACTGTTCACTCTAAGAACCAAAAAAAATTCAAATCAGCAAAGCAAAAGCACACAATTTTCTTCACATATTCTACCAAAGATATGTCAGCCACAGACTGCAGGAATGATGAAAAAAGGACCATAACAGCAACCTCTAAAAGAAGAAAGGATACCCCTTCCTCTCATCGATCAACTAAATAATGCCACATTTGAAGACATACAAAGGTAAAAGACAGGAGATTCCACATCCAAGACCAAGCATAGAGGGAAAATTGAAGCGCCTAATGCCGTGGTTATCCTTCCACCACTAGACCTTGAAATTAAAGCAACAAAGAGAGGAATCAAGGAAGAATTAGTGTGACCTACTAATATGATCATCCCACAAACAATCTCCTGAACTATTCCATCCTTTTACTGGAAATAAGAGAAATCCTCGGAAAGAAACTCACATTTGCTAGAAATTATATTAATAGGTCCAATGTCCTTAATATTCATTGACCCTCTCATTCGGGCATCATTTTGTATAGAACTCCTTACAACACAAAAAGAAATTGTTTTTTGTAACTTATCAACAATAGTAAAACAAACTACATTATAAAAGTAATAAATATTTCAGTCTCGTTTCATTATAAATGATATCAAATTCTCAAACTCAATCACAAAACTATTGATCCCACCTTCAAACTTTCCAATATCCATAGTCATCCTGTTCTCAAGGTACAGGCGATAACATTAGAACAGAGATTTACCCATATCAACATTCCAAAGCATCCAAGACCTTTTGGTACAAAACTTTTAATCAAGTGAGACCAGCTTTCTGCAAGACACTCAAGCTCCCATCATCAATGAATTCATAACTCTCAAAGCAATGCTTTTATCACCAACATTTCTCACAGGGAAAAATAATACAAGAAATTAGGTTAAACTTGGACAATTTAAATTTAACCAAAAATGTGGTCTATCATATGGAAAATTTGGTCTGCTAACCATTACAATTAAGTCCACGTTCTATTGTTGATTTGAAAAACCCACAAATTCTGAATCATTGAATTCATTTGTCCAATGCCTTAAAACCTAACACTCATGTCAGGTTTTCATACCCATGCTCCGCAATGATATACAAGCGCACAGCTATTAGAAATCATTGCATCATATATAAGCCAGAAGGTAAAAGAAATAATTGAGAAACAAGGGTATGACCATAGTGCAAGGGATCTTGTAGTAGAAGAATAAAATTTAAGATTAAAAACAAGAAAATAAAAGCCAAAGTGAGACAAAACAAGGCAATTACAGTAACAAAATAGAATAGCATAGAATAATTGAGCTACAAGTAAAGAACAACACTGCAGTCCGCAACGAAAAAAATATAAATAAATAAAAAGGATTATTTTGAAATAATGCAAATTGCTTACAGGGATGTGTATCATTGGAGCCCCACCAAAGTAGGAAGAGAAAAGCTCAGCATTCAATGTTGCACTCATTAAGATCAACCTAAGTTCCGGGCGACGGGGAAGAAGGTCTTTCAGGACAATCAGAAGAAAATCTGGCAACAGGGCAAGCAATAGATTAATATGAAATATTTTTCAAATGTCCAGTATTGGATTTCAGAAACATGTTATTTTTTCTCAGCAAAAATTCTGACTTCAGTAACTGAAATAGATTCTTTTAAAGACCTACCCTCGTTCATGCCTTGTTCATGAATCTCATCTACAATAACATGAGTTACACCTTTCAAATTTCTATCAACCAGTAATCTCCTCAACAAAATTCCTGTTGTGCAGAAAAGTAGGCGAGTGTCCCTCCCTTTCACACCTTCTAGACGAACCTTATAACCAACCTAAAGAAGCAAGTCCATTTAATAAATGCATATATACTCTCCAAATTAATTGTGAAAAGAAAAACAAGCATTTTGAGAAAACTCACAGATTCGCCCAACTTCTCCCCTCTTTCAGCCGCAACTCTTTCAGATACAGCCATAGCAGATATTCGTCTTGGTTGAGTACAAATAACACTACAGGTTGCTCCATGAGCAGCATCTATCTCAGATTCTAAAATGTACTGAGGAAGTTGGGTGGTCTTACCACAACCTGTTTCACCTGAAACGACAACAACCTGAAGAATCAAAGCCAAAAAAATGAATGTTCAATAATGTTCCATGTTAATTACAAAGGAAGGATTATTTACAAAGAGCAAGCATCCTATAATATCGAAATCACACAAAATTAGGAGAAATTAATTATAGACAAAAGAAGAATTTAAATATTTTGCATGCATAAACAAAACAGTTGGACCCAAATAATGGTCCAAAAGATAACCTCACAAGGAAAAAAATCACACAGAACCAATCAGGAAAAGGTATGTTGACTGTATTGTTTTCCACTCCCTTAACTTTAATCCATATGGAAGGAAGGAAACAAACAAGGATGCTGTAAAGAGATAAAAGCTGATAAGTGGAAGTGTTCCTATAGAGCAAAGATGCACCTGAAGAGTTAACAGAGGTCATTAAAAGACAATATAGTTTAAGTGAGATCATAAAATAGCAATGTAGCTTAAGCTAGATAATATAAAGCATGGAAAAGCAGTGAAGCATATGAGCATGTGAAAAGCATAGCAAGATGAATTTGTGGGGTATAAGTTGGAAGCCAGGGTGTGGGACTGATAGAGGATGTAGCAAAGATTCAAGTTTAAAATGGTTTAGCCATGTTTGGTAGGCTAGATATGGACTTGGTTGCATTAGATGAGATCGAAGTTGTAGATCAAGAATTGAGGTACACAAGAACACAAATAGAACCCCCTTCCACTCACAGGAGATAAAGCACAAGCAGCCGAGTAGTATGTGGATAAAACAGTCAACAAACTGAATGCATCTAATTTTCTTTCTTCTAAATTCCATGCAGTCTTTACTCCCCAATATGAATTTGTAAGGTGAAATATTACCTTCCGGATATACATTACCTTGGCAGATTCATAACTCAGATGGTTTCTACTTTAAAGTAGGCAGATTTTAGAGTTGGAGAGCAAGTCCTAGAGCAGGATTGACCCATTCAATAGAAGATTCCAGCAACCAAGGAGCATCACCAAGACAGGAGGGAAGTGATCAAGTCAGATCAAACAATATCAAAGACGATGATAATAGTAAACAAGGTTTGGATAGAAATTACAATATGAGATTTGAAGACACTTCCTACTTAGATTTGGCTTCGAATACAAACCAATGATGACATACAGTTTGTAAAACCAACCCTAACTAGATGGTACAAGGAAACTTTGCCCTCTACTAATTTTCATTTGCATGTGAAAAGAGGTTTCAAACAACTACACTGACGCAATTATCTACGATATTCAACTGATTTTTGTTTCATACACTGAGAACTTGAGCATACCTTAACAAAGGCAACCTTTGTAATGTGTTTGCACATGAACGATTTCTTTAAAGTCCCAAAAGGATAGAAAGGGACAAAAAAAGATGCATGAATTTTATTCATGGCAACTGCTGTCAATGGTGAGAAGGAAAACACCACCACATCATCATTTTTCAACATAAGATCGAACAAGCTAGAAAGCCAAGAACAGCAAACAAAAAGAGGACTCTACAAGTGAATAACAATTTATAATCCTAATTTATGTTTGATTTCATGCATCAACGAAGATATATGGAAAGAACATTTTGTTTAAATCTTCATCAATTGGTCTTCCAATTACTGGTTACTCCTGAAATTTGAAATTTCATAAGATGTTTACAAGCACTTTCATAAATCTTTATAATTGATATTACAACATCTTGCTTAGCATCTGTCTCTTTCAAGATCAGCAAGGAAAGAACAAAAATGTAACACAAGAAATCAAACAAAGGACACCCGCAACATTATTTACCCTTAAGATAGTGTTAGTTCATTGCATATCCAAAATCTATGTAATGAAGTCACATTTCAAAATCTGAATGTTAGGTGATCCTTAATACCACGTTGAGATAATTTCTATGATTGTTGTAAGGCCTGTTTTATTTGTACTAAGGTTGCCAGAGCTGACTACCGATACCAAACTGAACTAGCATCGTAACGATAGTTCAGACCACTACACCATATTTCCCCCTTTTTTAAAATTTTGTTCATAGTTTTCCCCTTTATTTTCTTTTTTTTATGTAGTATACAAGGCTGAGAGCCTTCTGTGAGAGCTCTCATTCAAGGTTTTAAATCTTATAGGATAGAGGTGTCCTATTTTTGTACAAAACGAGACGTCCTTCATCCCATCTGATCTCAATCCCCATCCCAATCAAGCATCTCGATACCTGCTTGTGGTTTTTTTAAAAATATATATATATTATGAAGTTTTAGTATTTCATTTGATTTTAGATATATTTGAACTTCAAAAATTATATATTATGATAAATCAGATCTATTTAAAATTGATAATATAATGTGTTATGATTAGAACTTAATATCGGTCCTAGAATCTCTCCGGAATGAGTCTCAACCGTCTTGGCCTCTATTCCATCAAAACTTGAATCATTGCTCACATCCTCTTCTTTCTTATTTACATTTAAAATCATTTAAGCAAATGTCATCTTCTCTCCTCTTTCCTCTTATCTTTCCATTTATTTAAGATTTATTGTAAAAATAAGAGAAATAATCCTTTTTGAATTCAACAAAAATCAGAAAAAATAAATTTCTTAAGAATAAAGAGTCAACTCTCTCCTTTAAGAATAAATTCTAGAATTTCAAAAAATCCTGCTTTAGCAAATATTAAGAGTACTTTCACTCCAGATAAAAATTTAAAAAAATCAATTTAACTTAAAAATAATAAAATCATGAAAAAACAAAATACCAAGAAAAATTATCTTAAAACACAATTTGTAAGGCTTTGATCAATACTTTATCAAATTTTTAGGGTTTTAGACTTAGATAGAATCACAATAATAGTGAATCTCACACTAACCTATACCGACTTAATCCACAGCTTATCAAAACAATAAAATTAAACTTACCATAAAATCCTAAAGTTAAAAAATATTTCTTACCATGATGAGTCACTAGATGGAAGATCTCCTCATTAAGAAAATATTTCGACCTCCAATCTAGTGATACTCATAGCTTGAACCCTAAGAAATACATTTTAAATTTAGAATTTGATGGCAAGTTTAATTTATTGTTTTAATGAGTTATAGATCAAGTCAACATATGTCAGTGTGAGGTTCACTATTATAAATTATAAGTTTAACGTATTAACCAAGTGTTAATCAAAGCCTTATGAATTATAAGGCTTTTATTTTCTCATCATTTTTAAGTTAAATTAATTTTCTGAGATTTTTATCTAAAGTGAAAACACCCTAAATTGATATTTGCTAAACTAAGATTTCTTAAAATTCTTCAAATTTGTTCTAACAAGGAAGAGTTGACTTTTTATTCTTATAAAATTTGATTTTTCTAATATTTTTGTTGAATTCAAATGAAAGATGGTAACGTTGTTGTTGTAGTCTTAGCTTTATGGATTTTCTTAATTAGATTCATGTTCATAGGATGTGACTACAATTTTACATTGGCCGTCAACCTACCGCAACCCTCCTTTATTCGGGCTTGGGACCAACTATGTATAAAAAAACTCATACATAAGTGGAGCTATTGTTGTGGTCCTAGTGAGAAAATTTGAAAAAATTAAAATAAATAAAAAAGAATGATGAGGTGGATGTGCAATGCAGCTAGAAGGACGCTACAGTTGAAGCAGCAAAGAACAACAACATAGAGGATAACAGAAGAAAGAAAATTAAATGGTTGAGGATATGATATGTAAGGCCAGCGATGGCTCCCCCTTGCCCATTTCCAAAGAGAGGTGGGTATCTTTTACATCAACTACAAGGCTAAAGCAGATGGAATCATGGGACCTCTATTGAACAAATAAAGAATACCCTACAAAGACATAAAAGGCATAGTCAGGGAATCAATCACCTAGATGTTCAAAAGGAAACAAATATCTTCACTAAAATAGGTCTCCCATCTTTATGGGAAAAATCAATGTTTTCAAACTGCCCACCACAAGCAGCTAAGACCATTCAAATGTTTCAAGAGCACTAAGAGTAAACTGCATTAAGACAATAGCAGATTAGAACGGTGATGAAGTGATCTAGACATGCATCAACATAACACAAAGGCCATGTGCTGTGACTATAAAAAGGCTTTTAGATTTGCATCAATTCAGTCAGTTGTCATCCCACAATATAACAGTTATTTAGTGTATGAAAGTGAAGAAAATGATAACTCCCAGAAGATTCACAATCATTGAATCACATGATAACATCTCATTTGTTCACCATGACTAAAGCTATTATGCTCAAATTAAATAAGTAAACCACAAAAAATTGCAGTCAATATTGAAACAACAGTGATGTACAAAGTTCAAAAGAAACCTGATTTTGAGATATGGCTGCTAATAGTGCTTCTCTTTCTTTATAAGCAGGGAGACTTCTCCGGAATTCTAGCATTTTTTGACCTTCTGGAGATTCCTACAAAGGAGAGGAAAATTTTCAGAAGTCAAAACATGGACTGATATTGGATGCTAAAGCCAGCATACACTACATTATCCATAAACAAATGGTGGATGCAGAAATTAGTATTGGCAAAAACATCAGGGCATGATACCATGAAACATAACCTTGGCACCTGATGGAAGGTTTCCCCCTTTCTATTAATAAATTCTTTCTAAGAAATGATAACACATCACCTAGAAAACTAAAGAATGAGGCATCAATTAATTCATTTTACAGATGTAGCACAGGAACCAAATATTTCATCCCAACATTAAATGCATGAAATGTAATTTTAATGGAAGTAGAAATACAAATAAAGAGACAGTGAAGATTGCAAGCCAAGAGATACCAAGGAGTGAAAAATTTAGGTATTTTAGATCAATTATCCAGAAGATGAAATAGGTGAAGATGTGAATCATAGAGTTAAAACAGGATGAATTAAGTGAAGAAGTGCTTTGAAAGTATTGTATGATTGACGCATCCCATTAAAATTGAAAAAAAAATTATAAAACCGTTATTAGGCCAACTATACTATATAGAACAAGAGTGCTGGACAATACTAAAACAACATGTGAATAAATTAAGTGTACTAGATATGTGCATGTTAAGATGGATATATGGTAAAACTTTAAAAGATAGAATTAGAAATGCACATATACGAGAAATGATAGGAGTAGCCCCAATTGAAAATAAAATGACAAAAAACCGATTATGCTGGTTTGGACATATACAACGAAGACCTTTATATGCTCCAGTTAGAAAGAGTGATCTTTTAACAATCCATGGTAATGATAGAAGTAGAGTTAGACCTAAACTAACATGGACAAAAATAATTAAGAAAGATATAACTATTTGTAATTTGAGTATCGACTTAATCCTGAATAGAGCAGAGTGGAAGAAGCAGATTCATCTAGCTGACCCCATGTAGTTGAAAAAAAGGCTTAAATGAGTTGAGTTGAGTATTAAATAATTGCACTGCTTTAACTTTATCAAATGAATATTACAAAATAACAAAAAAGCATTGTATCTTTGCAAATGAGAAATAACCGATCTTTGACCACCATTTAAAGATAACAAAATGAGAAATGATCAATATTTATAACAGATAGGTTTAAAATGCTAAAACTGACTGATTTTCATGCATGAAAAAACTGATCATTCTCTGCATGTTGTTCAATTGTCATCCACACAAACAGATAATTTTCTAAAACGAAGAGTAAAAAATGCAGGGACTTGCAGTTGAGACTTCAAACAAATTCCAGGTTTTCTTATTGATTAGGTAGCCAGACATTGCAAGATAAAAATCATAAAGGCAAATTAACAGGTCTGCATCAGACTCAATTATATTGCATCATTTATCATTTTCTTTAACAACTACATTGGATTGTATCAAATTTTGCAACCTAAGCATGCTTTTCCTAAATAACCAAGACTTATGCAATATTGCTGCATGTAAATAGATGCATTCCATGAAGAACAGTCATATGCACAAAGTATTTAAAAATCAAGAGCAAGGGGCAAAACAACAAAGGATTATACATTCATGACCTTACATAATTGCCACAATACATTTTTTTGTTAGATTGCAATGAGCCTTTTTCAATCCCTAGCTAATTTGCATACAACCAGTCAGGACTTTTGGGTATTCTACCAACACAAGATGACTAGGTGAAATATGGTTTGAAACTCCACATTTGGCTCACCCTACATTTAAACTGCACCACTCTCAATCAAGATGAATAAAAACTCAACTTCAGGGTTGAGCATAAAAGATTGATAAAACCTGAGCAAAACAAGGTGAGAACAAACATAGAGCAGGCTGGCTATTTAAATTGGGCCTACAGCATATAAGATATAAAAAACAGAAATAATAAGTCATAACAAAATCAACTAATGACTCCATAGGTGAAACAGTAGGGAAACCAGGTTCAAGTGCTAGCTGCTGATGATGCTCCTTAAAGTCATATAGAAGTAACCTAAACCTGCCAAGCCTGTTGTTGATTACGCAATTGTAAACTTCTTCGCCTCCGAATTTTCTCTGTTACGACATTAGTGAATGATTGAGGGTCCTGTTGTTCAAAGAGGCCTTCATCGGTGGCAAAACTGTCGGTGCTACTTGACCTTGAAAAGGCAATATTTGGAAAGCTTTCTCGGTTTGTTCGCTTTCGAGCGAGATAGTCTCCAAGCAAATGATCCACTTCTCTTTGCAAACCAATAGGAATAGAAACCTGTCAAGCATGAATGCTGGATGATGTTAGTACAACTAGCAGTTACTGCAAACGATGAGAACAAATGGACATATCATATCCTCAGCCATTTTGTCCCCATCTGACAAGTAGTACTTATCATGTGCTGTTTAATTACCAAAAATAAAATTGATAGGCAAAAATTGAAGACAATTTAGCACCATACAATTATAATTTAACATTAAATATTAAACTAACTCAAAGTAAATATATGTTTCAAAGAAGGGTAATAACAGCAAAGCACACAAAGAGTTATTGGCAAAATACCTCCCTCTGAGGTCTTTTATCATCAAGATCTGATCGGTAGTTCGGCAAAGGCACCTTGCTGAAAACAACCACCTTTGCATATTGGCGGCTGAAAATCATATCAAACATGTTTTAGAGTAGTGACACTAAATTAATATGAGTAAAAGGTGGAAGTTCAAGTGGGGATGAAATGGACCTATATAAACCCATTCTTTCAGCTAATGCAGAAAGATGCTCATAATCACGCCTGTCCTTTCTCTCCCGTGATACCACCTCTTGCTCGCTTTCATTGCGGAGAAGCATACTTAATTTCCACTTCCACTCATCAACATTATCTAGAGTGGAAGCAGCCTGAAAAGATTCATATGAAAAAAAAAATGCCAAAAGCGAGAACTAGAATATGTAAGCATATGTATATACACAAAAAGCAAATCAAAACTCTAATCCAGAAAGCACCCTTCATGAAAAAAATCAGGTACTGAAAATACAAACACATCAGCAGCATTTAATTTTTATCACAAAAAGGATTTCCATCTACTGAAGGGACTTGATCATTAGAAACTTTCAAGTCATTAAATAGCATGTCATATAGAAGTATTACAAATAATTTATCCATGTTCCCTGCCCATCAACGAGTATGTCAACTAATTCTGATCTTGTAGGTAGCAAAATTATATAAATCAACAAATAAATGAGTGCCAACACATATTTAAGACAGATAAAGCTAACATAACTAAGTCATCAATAACTTTAATATATGGTTACCATATAACTTTTAAACATCTGTAAACCTAAAATATACATATGTTCATATGAACATACAGTGAATATTAGGTGGACAAATCCCCCATACATATGCATACATTCATATGAACATACAGTGAATATTATACGTGGACAGATGCACAGCAGACTTGCAATTCTACATGCATACATCCAAATACATATGCAACACATACCATATATGCACATGAATCACAATCTTGTTGAATCCTACACTTGCCCTAAACAAGCAGATACTTGGTGGAACATGACTTCCCTTGGATTTCAACATAACGTGAAAATTTATGCTGCTAATTGCAAGTTTTAATTTGTCATCTATGCCTCATTTATAGATGCGATATCATGGGAGATCCAGCCATGATGGTTGTGAATACAATGGATGCACCAGTCATGCAATGTCGCAAGGTTACATTCTGCAGAAATTCATTATGCTTATGAAATATATCTAGTTGCGTGTCTTCAAAGAGCTATTGGATGTTAAGATGTTCTGCATCCAGTTATAGTTGTGCCCCATTGTTGTTATTAGCAACCTGTAACTCATCCAACATAAACAGTCATGTGGGAAAACCATATGCTAGAACATCAACCCCAAATTTTATAGCACAGACAATTTAATATAGTCCCAATCAGCCAAAAAAATTCACTAAATACAGTGGAAACAGCAATGTAACTCCACCTACATCCAAAGTCTACCCAGGGTATGATTGAAGAAATACAAAGTCTATGTCAAATGACATTAATAATTCAAAATGCACATATTTCAAAAATATTGCGTATGAAATTGACCAGTAAGTATTGATCACATGTCCAAAATTCTGCACGCTGCAAGCATCCATGCACCTAACACAGCTGCTACAAAAGATATTAGCCAGGCACTGATTAAAGAACAGATGATACATCTACCACTTTTGGCTTAAATCCAATGAAGATATTCTACATGGCCAAAATAAACATTGATAATGATAAAAATGGTAAGTTCCATAATATTTTCTTCACCCTCATGATCATGAACGTGATCAAAACCTATCTTCAATTTCCTATTTCTTTCACAAATCCATTCAAGATCTGATTTATGCTCCATGTCATCAGATATATGGATCTTTTTTATAACCATTCAGTATAAGAGCAACGTTTCTCTTTTGAAGCTATTACAACAGAAATTATGAACAAGAGATTAAGTTTTGCCTCCTTAACAAGACGATGAATAGTGCCTTCGTGAAGAACTTATTCAAATGATAACAAAGATGAACCATCATATGGTCTGAAACAATAGTCAAAGATTCTCACAAGGAGATAATGAAGCAAAAATAAAAAGAAAAAAGAAGAGGAGGAAATTCAAGAGCGCACCCCAAAAAGTAGACAGATCCATTAGAAATTACTCATCACATCACTTGATCATTAACATACCAATAAAGCAGCCAATTGCTGTTGGGTGTCAACCATGTAATGATCCAATCGTACATGATGAGACAGATTTGCCATCTTCATCCAATAATTGATTGATGACATCAGAAGCAATGGTCAAGATCCAAAGACACCAAGTTCTATGGTCTCATTGTTTATGGATCAAGATTGGTCTCCACCATCAAATCTTGGAGACCAGACAAACAGTAATATTAGTATTTGGCAACATGGTCTTAACGTAAAATTCATGCAGCAAGCACATAATGATATGACAAGAAAATAAGATAGTGTTAAGAAAATTATTTCTTTCTCTAATTTGCATATTTGGAGATTCTTTTAGGATTATTTTATTAAAGATCATAGAAAGTCAAATTGGATGCTTAAGGCTTAAGCTAAAAGTCTGATAGGGTCTGCATCAGTTTATGAAAGATATCTCAAATTGTTTCCCCCCATTTCTCATCTCTCAATTTCAAGTGATTTATGAGACCTAGAGTTCTGTATAGAAAGTAGATCCTTCTTTTTCAGGAAATTTAGATAATTAAGGATAAATATCAATTTAGGCAAGGATAACAATCACTTCCTTAGCCAAGATTAGGACTGTAAAGGGGTTAGATTGGTCTAAGGACTTTTTTCAACTAGATCCAATCCGTTTTAATTTGGCTTCAGATCTAGATGCAACCCACCAAAAATTGATCAAGTTAGCTTTGGTTGGCAAATTTGTAATTTAGATCCAATGGAAAATCAAGTTGGATCAAGTATATTTAAATTCAAATGAAGCCATATTTCTAGAGCTGGGCTTGCTTAGGTGATCTTAGGTTAACGAAAAAGGGTATGAATGAGATAAAAAAATAAAAAATTGGTAGTATAAAAAAAATGAATTCATAGTTGTAGCTTATACAGCATATAAAACTCAAAATTGATAATCCACTCATTATAGTTTCAAACAAAGTTTTAAATCCTGTGAAATGGGCCACTTCATTTTTTTTATAATGGAACAACCACCGTCTTACCCTATCCCTACACTTGGGATGGTGGATGTCCCAAGATGCATAGATTAAGATGCTTGGAGCTTGGGATAATTGCGAGACAATCCCATACTGACACTTAGGATCGTAAGATGTCAAGTCTTCTCATGGGAGCTTTTAGGACTTGCAACCATGGTTATAGGTATCCCGCTCTTTTCACAAGAATGGGCATATTCAGCCCGAGTAAAAAGCAAGAAGATTGAGCCTTGGTCATGGACAGAGAGTAAAGCTCGAAAGTGTCATATTTTGCATTTCATAAAACATCATATATCAGGACTAAACAAATATACAACTAAGTGATTGGATAATTGGTTCCCCTTAAGGAACAAATGTGTGCAGCAAAGGTGTTTGGGAGAAAAGGTGACTGGTAGGAACAGTTATTCTCAAACTTGTTGGGTTGTTATAGCTATTTAACTCACTTTACTTCATAATCTATTCAAGGATCGGTCAAGTTATTAACAGATCAAAATATGGAAGACCTAATCCAAACCCAACTATTAGGGCAGCTCCCTAAGCCTCTAGCCTCCAGCCTACAGACTACAACATTTCTTCCATCATTCTTCATTGCCCTTGGCCTATCCATCCACCAAAGACCTTGTATGGCCACCATTAGCCCCCTTTGCCCACCCCATCAGCCTTAAAACTCATCGAACCCCCGCCAATAACATTTTTCAACATCATCCCACTTCAACTAATCCAACCCACCAGTAGCTTCACCTATGTCTAGCATTGCTCATCCATGATGCCATGGCCAACCTCCCCTAACAAAAGGCCCACTACAAGCTTGCCTCCTCTGATGCCATCACTGTGGACTATGAAGGGTTTTCGTTGGAGTGATTCTCCGCAGTTTGGACCATAATTATGTCCCAAACCTACTCAAAGATCTAGTTAATAAAATATTATATCTTAAACTTAATTATATCTTTCTCTCGTTTTTGATGTCAAAACTTAAAATTTTGGTTACTTTCTACTACCACTCTTTCTCTCTAGTCACGCTTTCTTGCTAGCACAATCAACATCACTCAGCCCAACTCTATCTAGTCTCACTCTAAATCCAAATTCTGAAAATTGTGCTCAGGTGGGATGGGACTAAGGCCATCAAATAAGAAGTTGATTCAAGTCAAGCAATGGGCTGACAATTGTGTAGCTCAGGCTAGGCCTAGGTACCTCTAACCAACTCAACCCATCCAATTTGAAGCTCTAACCCAAAGCCAATGTATCATATAGATCATGTTGAGTCAATTTTTGCAATGTCAATATGTGGCTCAGATTTGGAAGAGAGAAGATTCCAATTGCAACATAACTTTAAAAGACTATTTCAAGTATACATCATACCCAAATTGTCAAGTTAGAGTTCTAGTCCTAATCAATGGCTTGTTTCACATTATTTGCTCTCATTTAAAATGGATCCAACAAAAACCCATGACCTCTCCTTTTTATATCATTTGCAAAGCTAATTTTAAGGCAAACAATTTGATCCATTGCATTAATCTGGAATCAATTTTTTAAAAAAAATAATGATAAAAACATGGTGGAAGCAATGCTACATGCTTAAGCTGCCTTCTTAGCTTCAAGATTCCTAATCTTGCTTCTCATTTTTTATGCACCTATAATGTTCCTCACAAAAAGGAGGTCAACATCCTTATACCAAATGTTGGACTTGAATTCCAACTCCAGCAAAAACAATCTTGCCACCTTAACAAGTTGTGTGACAAGATAACATAATCAATTTGTCAAAGGAGGGCCCCCAGTTATTGAAATTTTCCTTACACTTAAAAAAAATGAATCAAAATAGCAAACAAATTACCTTAAAAATGCATCTCATCCAAAAAGAATAGTCTGATCATGGATGATGCGTGACTAACAAAATGAAACACCCTAACTTCATATCAATGAAGTCTTGAGAATCCCAACAAATAAGAAAAAAAAATTATCAACTGCTAGTTGTCCAACGTTAATTCTTTCCAAATTTCACTGCAACAGGCATCCCCCACTCCTTGAAACTTTCAATCGGTTAGCATATTTGTTAGGAACTGCCAAAGAACGAAGGTAGCAAGCTAAGAAATCCTACGTGGAGCTGTCAATCAGGATTCCTAATAAATTTATCTCAAACAAAAATTAACATGCATACATAAGTACTAGAAAGCATGATTTTAAGAACCAACCTGAGTTTGATGGGATAAAGCAAGTAGGTTAAAGGTATTAAACCCATTAAAGCAGACTATCCATTTGATAACATATGAGGACTTGAAACTTCGTTTTATTACTTCTCTGCATTCTAACATGATGGATAGGGTTAGAAACTACAATCCCAGCAGTTGATACAACACAAAACCATGATTGACCCTTGAACAGTCTCCAATGATGTAAAATTCGAGGCACAAACAAATAGTTTCTGTAGAGCATAAACTAAGTCACTAAGCAAAAGCTAAATCTCCAGAATTCCTACTTGATTGTGCTAAAGGACGAAACCAAAACGAAAGGCACTATCGCTTCACATGTATCCTGGCATTTCTATCCAAGAACAGTTATTTAAACACCATATACGCCCATAAAAAAGAAACCCATGAATTCGAGAAAGGAAGGAACCGACCTTGTTCGAAGCCGGCGAAACCTCCACGTCGCGATCCGAGTCGTCGTCAGAGTAATCATCGTGCGCGTACCGCGCGTAGTGGTAGCTCTGCTGCCGGCAGTAAGGCGGGAACCCATTGGCGGCAGCAGGGGCCGGGGCGGGGGCTTTGACGTCGATGCCCCCCTGTCCGCCTGCACCGGCGTCGCGCCAGTCGTAGTTGATGGCTCGGGCCGCGGTGAGGGTGCCGTTGGCGGAGCCGATGACAGAGCGGAGGCGGGGGATGGGCGGAACATAGACGCCGCCACCGGCCGAGAGGCTCTTCATCGGTGCCGGACTGGGGCTAGAGCTAGGGCTTCGAGGGGCCGTCGGGGAGCGGAAGAGGGCAGCAGCGGAGGGGACCAGAGTCATGGTCAGGCGGGGGCGATTCCGGAGGCAGCCGCGCAGCACCACGGCGTAGGGCATGATACGTTCTTACACCTCATGAAACTCTCTCCCTTTTTATAGCCGCCGAGAGAAAGAAAATTAGAAAAAGGAAAATATCTCCAGCAAAACTAATTATTGCATTTTTTTATTAAGGGAAGAGGCAGTGGCAATGTTGGTGGAGAGAGGGAGGAGGAGGAAGGAAAGCTTGGATCAGGGCGTGGGAAAACTGCGGGAGATAGGGTTTTTGTGGGCTCTGTAAGTGTATCAGGCCCTCTGTTGCGATTTCAGGTGTGATTTGGATGGCGACCACGTAAAATTGGTCGACGTGCCGAGGAAGGAGTGGATAAGAAGGATGTTCTGTGTTTGGATAGAGGTGCGCGATGCCATAAATGGAGTGGAAGAGAAGGGCGTGGGCGCGCCGGAGGAGATGGCCGCAGGGGCGGGAATTCAAAAGGTGGGTCGATCAGACGGCTTTGGGATGGGATGGAGGTCATGTAGCGAGTATCGGACGGTTAGGATAGGGTTTAGATAGCAGGACTATGGGGGGCACGGCGGGTTCCCAGGATCGACTCGGGGCGGCGTGAGTTAACCGCTGAGTTTCCGCTGCTGCTGCAGGGCAACGGTCGGGCTCACACCTGGTGGCAGAGGGCCAAGTGGCATCGGCGACCGGTTGCCGAGCGATGGATGTAGGCAACTGGGTCTTGATGCGTCATCTGCGGTCGGACCAGGATCAGCGCATTCTGATCCTCAGGTGCAATTGAGGCTATTGGACCTACAATTGTCGAACAGGATGACAGAAGTTGGTCTGATTTAAGATCCGCTTGATTCTGACCGTAGAGATTTTGAGCACGGAGCTTTTAAAAATAAATTGCATTTTTTAAGTGTTTTACATTTGTTTAATAATCAAAATAAGAAAATAATTCTAAAATAAAATTGACAAAAAAAATAATATTATGCGATGCTTTCAATTATCTAACTTATTTAGACAAATTTTATATTTTTTAATAGTATTATAATATAACAATATCATATTATAATGATACTAAAATATATCATATCATGGTATCATAATATATTATAAGAAATATAATAATTTTCTAATACAATAATGACTAAAATATAAAATTATTGTAACATACTACTTTACTATTATCTAATAATTTTATTATAATACATAATATTGTAATATATTATTGATGGCATCAAAACTTGGTTAAGAGGTCATGAATGTCAGCAAGAATGATAAGATGGGTGATGAGCTAGGAGGTGAAGTGAACCTCAATTTGCCAAACCTTAGAAGAGAGCTTCATGTTCAAATTGATGCTTCTACAAGGATAAAAGAAGAATGTAAAAGGTATTGAGGGCTACCCTTCTTTATTTTCAAAAGTCATAACTAAGAAGGATAGATGAAAATAAAGTTAACCAAAGGGGATAACTCTTGTTTAAATATGAGTTATCCCCTGAATTTATGCTCTAGGGACTGAAGTAGTGTTTGATAGCCCAAAAGCTATCTCTGGATAAATGTACAGAATAGCATTTATCAAGGGGATAGCTGAGGGAATAAGCATCTTTTTAAAATTATAAGTCTGCCATCAAGGGATAACTTTAGTTGTTCCTGGGTTCCCTAGGGAATAAGTTCAGGGGATAACCCATGGTATAGCTGAGGGAATAAGCATCTTTTTAAAATTACAAGTCTGCTATCAAAGGATAACTTTAGTTGTTCCTGGGTTCCCTAGGGAATAAGTTCAGGGGATAACCCATGGTTAAACATAACCATGGATTATCCCTTCTGGTTAAACTTTTTCAGCCATATTCCCTCTAGCTATAGCATTTGGAGATAAGGGGGATATCCCCTCTTATCCCTAATATCAAACACTGCATGAGAGAATAGCTGGTTATTCCCTGAATATCCCTTCTTATTCTCAAAAGTCATAACTACAAAGGATATCTGAAAATAAAGTTAACCAAATGGGATAATCATCCCCTGAACTTATTCTCTAGGGACTGGGTAATAGCTGGTTATTCTTCTGTATTCCTTGAGGGCAAAACTGTTATTAAAAAAGTTGATTATTCCCTCAGGTATCCCCTGGATAAACTTATCATGTATACTTATCCAGAAATAATATTTTTTCTATCAAACACTACTCAAGGAACAGAGGATAAGGTAAGTGGTTAGGGTTTATAGCTAGGGAAGGTGTTAAAAAGAAAGGGAATAGCAATGGGAGAGAGATATGACGATGGAGGAAAGAAAAGTCCCTTTTATTTGAGTGAGATTCATTCTTATAGAAGGGTTCTAGTTCTAATGCTCGAGGTAATTTCAATGATGGTAGCGTATCCAACTCCAATAATGAAGTTGATAGCAAGACTGCTTCATCTATCAAGAGCTATACTTTTGGCATAAAGATATTTATCGAAGTGGTTATCATCTGATTTCATCCATTAGTCTGGCAAGTGGGATAGTTGGGGGCTTTGATAATCATACCATTATGATATTATCTGTTCATCAAAAGTACTAGTAGCACAAATTGAAGACCACATGCTCTTGCGATAAGGGATTGGTTTAGTACTAGTTCAATTTAACTCTATCATATATTCTTCATTGTTGAAGACGAGGAAGGTATGCTCAGATGATAGAGTCAATATGAGGTCCTCCTTTGGAAGTAGGCTTCTAAGCCTTTTTTAGTGCCCTAAGCTTTGTGCTCGTGAGTTCTTTGAGAACGCTTCACGAATGGCTTTTATGAGCTCTCTTGTTTCTTTTGTGAGGGAGAGTTTTTCTTAATCATTGTCCTATGTATTTTTTGTTGATATAAGAGTGCTTGTTAGGCTTAAAGCACCCTTTAGTAGGGAACCAAAGAGACGCTTCCTTCGGGTTTGATAGCGATGATGCAGTTATATTAAATACAGAGGCCACATGCTATTTTATGAGCCCTTTCAGTAGGTTTGGTCTTTATCCCTCCTTTTATTAGCTTAAAGAGGTGAGATAAATGCTACAACTTTAAATCATTATTTGATGTGGCTAATGATGCAACTAATAAAGCCATAGGGGTAATCATGGCGAAATCAACCACGTGGCACAAACATATCATGTCGGCCATGTCGTCTCCGAATCAGTTGAGGCGGCCTCGACCTTTTCAAGTTGGCCCCGTCTGCCTCGGCATCTCCAAGATAGCCGAGGTAGCCCCGACCTTTTCAGGACGGCCCCGTCCGTCCCGACGTCTCTAAATCAACCGAGGCGGCCCCGACCTCTTCAGGTCGGTCCGTCGGCCCCAGCGTCTACAAATCAGTCGAGCGGCCCCGGCCTCTTCAGGTCGGCCCCGTCCACCCCAGCGTCTCCAAGGTAGCCGAGGCGGCTCCGACCTCTTCAGGTCGGCCCTGTCCGCCCCGGCGTCTCCAAGGTAACCGAGGCGGCCCCGACCTCTTCAGGTCGGCCCCGTCCGCCCTAGCGTTTCCAAGGTAGCCGAGGCGACCCCAACCTCTTCAGGACGGCCCCGTCTGTCCCGGCGTCTCCAAATCAGCCGAGACGGCCCCGACCTCTTCAGGTCGGTCCCGTCGGCCCCGGCATCTATGAATCAGCCGAGGCGGCCCCGACCTCTTCAGGTCGGCCCCGTCTGCCCCGGTATCTCCAAGATAGCTAAGGCGGCCTCGACCTCTTCAGGTCGGTCCCGTCCGCCCCGATGTCTCCAAGTCAGCCGAGGCGGCCCCGATCTCTTCAGGACGGCACCTTCCGCCCCGGCGTCTTCGAGTTAATCGAGGCGGCCTCGACCTCTTCAGTTCGGTCCAATCGGCCCCGACGTCTCCGAATCAGCCGAGGCAGCCCCGACCTCTTCAGTCGGCCCGTCCACCCCGGCGTCTCTAAGGTAGCCGAGGCGGCCCGATCTCTTCAGGTTGGCCCCATCAGCCCCGACGTCTCCGAATCAGCCGAGGCGGCCCTGACCTCCTTAGGTCGGCCCCACATCTATCAGAATCATCAACTTTCTGACCAGCGCAGCCTGACGCAATCAGGCCCCCTACCGTAGGACCACGTTGTCGATGGGACCAAGCCCACCTACCGGCTGACTCCGCCATCTGATGGGACTTGGCCCACCAACCGCCGACTTCCCTCTCCGATGGGACAGGACCCATCAATCAGTCCTAAATTCATGTAACCCCCACGTGTCCCACAGACATCTTCCCCTCACGAAATGTCACGCGGCTAATCCCCATGCAGGTCCCAACTGCCTATAATAAGGGTAAGTCTGTGAGAGATTCAGGTATGCGAACACAAGCCCCCTCTTGTTCCATTATCCCAGAGAAACTCCATCTCCAGAGCTTTCTCTGCCTTCAGTTGTGACCTCGATCGCTGACTTGGGCATCGGAGGGTCCCCATCGGAGAATCCCTCCGATCTTAGGACTTCTTGCAGTCATCCGGTTGGGCAAAATCTCTTCGGCGACCAAATCAATCTTTCCGGCGTTCAACACCGGTGATCGGGCGTCATCAGATTAGCGCGCCAGGAAGGGGGTGCATAAGTTAGGAAGATACGAACCTAACAGCAGTCTTCATTCTCCCTCTATCAGCAATGGTGATGACGCGGGCTCAGGATGCTTCTATCAGTTGCTCTGGGGTGCATCCCCCATCAGCTATGCAGCAGGAGGCCAACCTTCCGACTGCCGATCGCCCTGTTGTCTGCCTGCCACCAGACGCAGCTGCCCCAGCTGAGCAGCTGGCGGCCCTTACCCAACAGGTCCAAACTCTCACCGCCATATCCATGGACTTCAGCAGCAGCAGTCCGTGGTCACCCAGCATCATACTGCTCTCCCTGCAAGTCAACAGTCTGCAAGGGGAGGCTCTCCTCAGAGAGAGGCTAGTCGTCGCCGAGCTTCCCCTAGAAAGCCCCATCGTGAGCCCCTCAAACGGCCACGATCCCCCGATTGTGGCCGAACAAGCTTCCACCGGAGCCGCAGTGCCAGGAGGAGCCAAAACAAAAGTCTCATCCTCTGCATCCTTCCCCATCTTCTTCTTCTTCCTCATCCTCCGAGTCACTTAGGAGGACCCCTACAATCAATCGCCAGGCAAAGGATCGCCTGGATGAATACCGCCGGTGATTGGACGAGCTTACCAGGAGAATCAACAACCAACCGGAGGAAGAGTATGACACTCATCCTCCCTATACCCGTCGGATACTGAGGAGCCCGTACCCTCAGATTCTGTTTCCCTCAAATAGATCCGTATGATGGTACGACGAATCCTCTCGATCATCTCGAGAGCTACAAGGCTATGATGCAGGTCCAGGGCGCTACTAACGCTCTTCTATGCAAGGCTTTTCCTGCCACTATGCGGAAAGCCGCCCGTGCTTGGCACACGCGCTTGTCCCCTCACAGCATTGATTCCTTTCGAGAGCTGAAAAGGGCCTTTTTGGCGCATTTTGATGCTTGCCGATAGATCCTAAGGGTTGCTGACAGCCTCTTCTTCGTACGTCAGAAGGAGGGGGAGTCACTGCGGGATTTCGTGGCCCGATTCAAGACCGCCGCCCTCGAAGTCTATCACCTGGACACGCGGTGGCGATGTTAGCCCTGAAGCGGGGGCTCCTCCCATCCCGCTTCACCTTCTCTCTGGATAAAAAGCCTCTGGGCTCCTACTCTGACCTCCTCCTTCGAGCTCAGAAGTACATTCGTGCGGATGAGGCCGACCTCACCCGCCGAGAGTCCTCGAGAGGATCCAGCCGCAAGCCTGCCCGTCCGGAGCCGAGCGGACTATCTCGCCCCCAATGGCCCGAGAGTCCTCTTCTTGCATCTCGCTCTCATATCCTTATGGAGATTGAGGGCGAGCCTTACCTCCAACGACCTCCTCCCATGAAGAAGGGCACCCCCCAGGACAAAAGCCGCTATTATCGTTTCCACCGAGACTATGGCCATGACACCGACAGTTGCTACAATTTAAAGTGTGTCATCGAGGAGCTCATCCAGCGGGGCTACCTTAGAAAGTATGTCCAGAAGGCTCCACCGCCACTGCCGGCCCTCATGGGGCCCCCGCCTTCTCAGGCGGATATCGACAATGCCCCCACGGAGCGGACGGTCGGGATGGTATCTTAGGGGGCAGCTCCTTCATCCAAGTGGCCGAGAGGGGAGGAGGCGCCAGATAATGTAATTCCTGGGCGGGGATCAACGGTTGTTGACAATGTAAATAATAAAGGCGTTGTCATCTCTATGGCGATCACTAAGCACCCTGTAAAAAGGATATTAGTTGATAGTGGCAGCTCAGCTGACATCCTTACCTACGACGCATTTGTTCGGATGGGATTATTTCTTGACTCTCTTCAGCCCGTGGCGGCCCCTTAGTCGGGTTTACCGGGATTCAGTAAGGGTCGAGGGCGAAATATCCTTGCCAGTGACGGCCGGAACATCACCGTGCCAAAGCACGGTCATCATGAAGTTTTTGGTCGTAGGGTTCCTCTGGCGTATAATGTCATCCTCAGACGACCAGGCCTAAATTTGTTGAATGCAGTCATCTTACTTGACGTTTGCTCGTGCAGTTCTCCACTAGTGGAGGCATCGGAGAGATGCGGGGCGAAGTCAACTCGGTCTTGCCTTGCTATCATGCAGCGTCAAGTCCCCAGGAGGCCGCGTCGGCCTCAGAAGCGCTGACCCCAGAGAGTCCAGCAAAGGAGGAGAGTCGGCCGAGCAGCTCCTAACCTTTCCCCTCGGAGATGACCCGACAAGAATGTGCATGTCGATGGGCTCCTCCCTTCAGAAGATCGTGACCATCTCCTTACCATCCTACGGGCTAACTCGGATATATTCGCCTGGTCGGCATCCGACATGCCAGGCATCCTTCCTGAGGTGATCACCCACAAGCTCAATATTGACCCAAAGTGTCGTCCGATCCGTCAAAGGAAGAGAAGCTTCGCTCCCGAACGACAAAAGGTCATTGACGAAGAAGTCAACAAGCTACTCAGCGCTGGTCATATCCGGGAGGCACATTACCCAGCTGGCTGGCCAATATGGTCATGGTGCGAAAGGTGAACGGGAGCTGGAGGATCTGCATCGACTTCACTGACTTGAACAAGGTATGCCCCAAGGATAGTTTTCCTCTACCCCGGATTGACCAGCTGGTGGATTCCACCTCCGGTCATAAGCTCCTCAGCTTCATGGATACCTTCTCTGGATATAATCAAATAAATATGGACCTTGGAGATGAGGAACACACGTCTTTCGTGACAGAGAAAGGCATTTACTGCTATAAGGTGATGCCCTTCGGCCTTAAGAATGCAGGGGCAACCTACCAGAGGTTGATGAACAAAGTCTTCCAAGATCAACTAGGCTAGAACATGGAGGTTTACGTTGACGATATGTTGACCAAGAGCACCCGCGCTTCCGACCATATCTCCGACCTAGAAGAAACTTTCAACAACTTCTGTCATTTCCAAGTCAAGTTGAATCCCAAAATATGTGCCTTCGGCATCACGGCGGGTAAGTTCTTAGGCTTCATGGTGACCCAACGAGGGATTGAGGCGAACCCCGAGAAGATAAGCGCCATCTTCGATATGAGGCGCCATCTAGCAAGAAGGAGGTACAATGGCTTACGGGAAGGGTGGCGGCCCTAAGCGTTTCCTCTCCAAGTCGGTCGAGCGATGCTTGCCCTTCTTCAAAGCCCTGCGGAAGGTAAATAGCTTCGAATGGACGGATAGTTGTCAAAAGGCCTTCGATGGCTTGAAGGCGTTCCTATCCTCCCCACCACTCTTGTCGAAGCCAGAAGACGAAGATAACCTTTTTCTCTACCTTGTCGCCTCCCGGAGGCTGTTAGCTCTGTTTTGATGCGTCTTGATGGTGACGGGACCCAGAGACCTGTGTACTCTGTGAGCAAGGTGCTTCACGATGCAAAAGTCAGGTACTCCAAGACAGAAAAGATCATCTTCGCCATGATCATCTCTGCTCGGCACCTCCGCCCATATCTCCAGGCCCATCCTATCGTGGTGCTCACGGACCAACCTCTCCGAGCCATCCTGGCTCGACTAGACACCTCAGGCCGACTAACTAAGTGGGCCATCAAGATGAGAGAGTTCGATCTCTCCTTTCAAGCTCAGCCCACCCTGAAGTCCCAGGTCCTGACCGACTTTCTAGTTGAATGCACTTAGGCAGAGGAGCCGACCAAAGAGGCTCCCGTGGAGCAGCCCATTTCCGAGCCAGACAGCGATGGGGAGTCATGGATCCTTCATGTGGACGGTGCCTCAACTCCCAAGGAAGTGGCGCCGGCCTCATTCTTGTGGGCCCAGAGGGAGAGATGATGGAGTGTGCCCTTCAGTTCCTATTTAAAGCCACTAATAATCAGGCCGAGTACGAGGCCCTACTAGCAGGGCTAAGGCTTGCTCAGGAGTTTGGAATACAATGCTTCAGAGCTTTTACTGACTCGCAACTCGTCTCCGAGCAAATCAATGGAGAGTACGAAGCACGTGATCCCACCATGGCCCAGTACTTGGGCAAGGTCCGGCTCTTAGTCTCTCCACTCTCTTATTTTAGCATCAGTTACATCCTCTCTCGGTTGGCTACTTCCCCCGATGGCTTCACGAGGGACGCCTACATCGAGCACCTAGAAAGGCCCAGTATAGAAGACAAAGAAGAGGTCCTTCCACTGACCCAGGAGCCAACCTGGATGGATCTTTACATCTGGTACCTCACGGATGGCACTCTCCCGATGATCGTGACGAAGCTAAGCTACTCAAATGGAGAGCCTCCAAATTCACCCTCTTGGATGGACGCCTGTACCGAAGATCTTTTTCTTACCCCCTGCTCAGGTGTGTAGGACATGTCGATGCCGATTACATCCTCAGAGAAATTCATGAAGGCATATATGGGAATCACCTGGGGGGCAGGTCCTTGGCCCAAAAGGCCCTCCGTCAAGGGTATTTCTGGCTTACCATGAGGGACGATGCGCCAAATTAGTCCAGAAGTGTGATGGCTGCCAGCGCCACGCGAATATCCAGCATCAACCTTCTGTCCCTTTAAATCCACTCTCGGCCCCATGGCCCTTTGCCCAGTGAAGGATGGACATCCTTGGACCATTCCCCTAGCTTCGGGACAACAAGGTTCCTGATTATCGCCATAGACTACTTTACCAAATGGGTTGAGGTTGAGGTGCTGGCCAAAATCACTGAGAACAAAGTCAAAGCCTTCTTCTGGAAGTCAGTAATATGCCGTTTCGGCCTACCTCACACTCTCATCACCGACAATGGCCGCCAGTTCGATAACGCCATATTCAAAACTTTCTGCAACAAACTGGGCATCCACCATCGATTCACTTCCGTCGGCCACCCACAAACCAATGGGGAGGCCGAGGTCATAAACCGTACCATCCTCAGGGGGCACAGAACTCGGCTGGATGGATCCAAAGGCCGGTGGGTAGAAGAGCTTCCTAGCATATTGTGGGCCTACCACACAACCCCGAGGGCTTCGACAGGCGAAACCCCTTTTAGTCTAGCCTTCGGGTCCAAGGCGGTCAATCCTATGGAGATCGGATTGCCGAGCCTGCGAGTGGAGTCCTACAGCGAGGAAGACAACTCCGCCCAGCTGAGAGCTAATCTCGACTTCATTGATGAAGCACACGATTGGGCACAGTTACGTATGGCAGCTTTTTGCTAGCGAGCCGCCAAGTATTATAATGTCCGGGTCCGTCCCAAAGTGTTTCGTCCTGAAGATATGGTTTTGAGAAAGGCCTCAGTGTCCAAGCCAGCGAAGGGGGGCAAATCGTCCGCCAATTGGGAAGGTCCTTACCATATTGCCGAGGCGCTCCACCAAGGAGCGTACCGAATTGAAGAGCTCAACGGTCGGCCCCTCCCGTGTACTTGGAATGCGAACAACCTTCGTCGATATTATCAATGATGTATCTCTCTACGTTGTGAGCAATAAAGGGCCTCCTTCAATACCATAGTTGTTCCTTTCATAGACAATATCTCAGAAAAGGACCTCGCCGACATCGCGGCCCATAGGACACCACTCGGTCCCGATACGGCGTGCCCCCGAGTAGGTTCAAGACCCTAAGGCTCCGTAACCGGATGAGTCACCTCTCGCAGCGGTTCCTAAACCCCCGAGGTGGTTCAAAAGAACCTCGCCGGCATCGCGGCCCATGGGACACCACTCGGCCCCGGCACGGCAGTGCCCCCGAGTAGGTTCAAGACCCTAAGGCTCTGTGACAAGTCCCCCTCGCAGCAGTTCCTAAACCCCCGAGGTGGTTCAAAAGGACTCGCCGGCATCGCGGCCCATGGGACACCACTCGGCCTCGGCACGGCAATGCCCCCGAGTAGGTTCAAGACCCTAAGGCTCCGTAACCGACAAGTCATCCCTCGTAGCGGTTCCTAAACCCCCGAGGTGATTCAAAAGGACCTCGCCGGCATCGCGGCCCATGGGACACCACTCGGCCTTGGCATGGCGGTGCCCCTGAGTAGGTTCAAGACCCTAAGGTTTCCTAATCGGACGAGTCGTCCCTCGCAGCGGTTCCTAAACCCCCAAGGTGGTTCAAAAGGACCTTGCCGGCATCGCGGCCCATGGGACACCACTCGGCTCCGGCACGGCGATGCCCCGAGTAGGTTCAAGACCCTAAGGCTCCATAACCGGACGAGTCGCCCCTCACAGCGGTTCCTAAACCCCCAGATGGTTCAAAAGGATCTCGCCGGCATCGCGGCCCATGGGACACCACTCGGCCCCGGCACGGCGGTGTCCCCAAGTAGGTTCAAGGCCCTAAGGCTCCATAACCGGATAAGTCATCCCTCGCAGATGTTCCTAAACCCCCAAGGTGGTTCGAAAGGACCTCGCCGGCATCACGGCCCATCGGACACCACTCGGCCCCGGCATGGCGGTGCCCTCGAGTAGGTTCAAGACCCTAAGGCTCCGTAACCGGATGAGTCACTACTCGCAGCAGTTCCTAAACCCCCTTCGGGGTTCAAAAGGAACCTGATGACTCTCAACTCTCAGATCACCCTTCGGAGTTCAAAAGGAACCTGATGACTCTCAACTCTTAGGTCACCCTTCGGGGTTCAAAAGGAATCTGATGACTCTTAGCTCTTATATCACCCTCCAGGGTCTAAGAGGCTTCTGATGGCCGTAATTTTGCCCCGGCAGCCCCAAGTCTACCTCAATGGCTAAGGGCCAATTGATTGGTGGGCACCCGTTTCCGCCCCGACGCCGGCCTTAGGCTTTCACCCCGGCCTATTCGGGTCGGCCTCACCCCGGCCACCCCATCTTGGACTAGGCCTCGGCACGCGAGTCCCCAAGACGGGTCAAGGCTAGAGCTCGTCGGCGCTACGGCTAAAGGGACGTTGCTCAGTTCCATGCCGTCCCCAATGGACTTCGCTCACCAGACTAGCCTTCAGAGTCGACCTCCAGGGATGCCTCCTCAAATCTTATAGCCCAATGCCTATTCAAGTTGTCTCGCTGAGTTCACATGCAAATGCCTAGAATACTCTCAAAAACCATTCAGAATCACCCGGGTTCTCCCTCACGGCCAGTGGTTGATTGAGTTACTTGGCTGGTTAGGGACTAGATGATTTGAAAGTTTAGTTGGCAATCTGGATTCTTGTCGACTCGTTCAAGTTATTGTCAAGGAAGTAGACGAGATATGGAAAGCAGTTTAAATGAAGGATCTTTCTAGCTATGAGTAGATTGCCTCAGTGAGGACTCTCTAAGTTATGGGAGAACTCCGAAGGCGTTCCTAAATGGTCGTAGCCGGCGCCATGTTACGCCAGCTAATTATGAGCCTATCTAGCGGCGCGAGTTTCTACAAACCTATTCATCTACCCTCATGCCTAAGACCCGTCGTGGCGCCCCCGACATACATAATACTCGCAAGTAGAGAAGGAACAAGATATTTGCAAAAGTAACTCCTTTTCATTAAGAACTCTAGAATGATTACAAAATCTGACTTGAGGTCAGTTACAAAAAGAAAGGGAAAAATACAAAGTTGTAGAAAGCAAAAATTCAAGGCTCGCCCGGCCCTGGCTCCTCTCCATCCTCTTCCTCCTCCGCTGATTCTTCACCAAGACCCCCGGGCTGAATCTTCTCAAGGTCGGAGCTGCTGACGTTGAGGGCCGCGGATACCTTCGCCTTGCAAAGTTTGAAGCCCTTCATATAGGCATCGAAGCTGGCCTTGGTGACCTCCTGCTCGAACTCCGCCGAAACCTTAAAATCGGCAATGGCGTTGGTCACTTTGGCCTCAGCCTCCCAGATTTGTTCCTCTGCCCTGGCCTCGGCCTTATGGATTTGTGCTTTGGCCCCGGCCTCGGCCTCCCTGGCATGCGCCTTGGCTTCCTAGGCCCTGCTTTCTGCCTTCTCGGTGCGGGCGCTAGCCTCGTGAGCATGGGCCACCGCCCCGGCCCACTCATGCCTCGCATTGACTGTCGCTCTCTGCCGCGGTGGCCTTTTCCATCACGGCCTGGACCTCGTTCATGGCCGTGTCGGTGCGGCTGACAGTTGGAGCTGGCGGGTTAGCTCCTCGATCCTTTTGCTGGCCGACTCCAGCCTGGCTGACGTCAGCGCTAGCTTAGCCTCGGCCGCGGAGGCTCGGTTGCTCTCGACTCCGGCCCGGCTCTCGCTTCCCTCGCCCAGCCGCTCAGGTCCTCCTCTTGAGCCTTGGCCTCCTCCTGCTACCGAGCAAGTCTCTTGGACAGCGCTCGACTCTGCTCCTTGAACTTGTCGGCCCGCCCGACAGTGCGTGCGAGCACCTCTCCTGTGTGGGTCGCCGCCGTGCGAAGGGCAAAGGCCCCATTGGCCAGCTGTACCAAAGAAATTCGTCAGCCACAGGTCAACCGAGGTATGTCAAAAAGGGACTATGTTCAGAAGATTACCTGAAGTACGTTTACCATCACCATGTCTAGGACAGTGGCATGGGACTATCGTCCCATTTCCTCGTCGGTCGTCGATGTCCGTGCCCAGGACAGGAGGATAGCGGCCCGCGCCGCGTCCTCCATGGTGAGAAGCTTGGGCGCCGGCCGTGCTGGCCCCCTCAGCGGATCGGTGGGACGAGCTCCCCGACTTGGCCCTGTGCTCGCGGGGCCTCCTTGCCCTGGCATTGGAGCTTTTGACAGCGACCACCCCCTCTCCGGCTGTGGGGGGCGTCTTCTCCCTCTCCGGCTCGGCGAGAGTCGGAGGGCTTCTAACAACTGCAGCCTGCCTTGCCTCGGCTGAATCGGTGGCGGCAGGGACTTCCTCCTTGGGGTCCAGCACCACCACGATGGCCTAGGTGGTGGCAGGGATCTCCCCCTCTTCCGTCTTGGCCCCGGCCGGGCCAGGAACTGCCTCCCCAACTGGCACATCCTTGGCCGGCTCTTCCGCAGGCGCCTAGGCTATGGGACCTCTAGGATCTCGGTCGGCTCGACACGGGCTCCTCTCTGTGCCCTCTTGGCTGGCCTCGCTTGCTCGCCGGCCGCCCATTTCTTTTGGCGTGCAAGGGCCTCAAATTTCTCCACAGGAATCTTTATTGCTGCACAAGAAACGTACATCAGTACCAAAAAAAATAGAGAGAGAGAAGAGAGAAGGAGGATAAGGGCAGCGCCCAACAAGGGCGAGAGGAATGGGTTTCTGTACTCATCAACTGCCGGGCCAGCTCGGCCTCATACAAGTTCTCCTTGGACAGGAGATCCTTGTAAGAAGGAATCTAGGAGGACGAGAGGTGGCGGTAGAGTTCCCTGTCCTTATCGCTCACAGCCGAGTTCTCGTTGGAGCTGACATCCGGTTCCCCCCAGTCGGTCCTCACTCCCTCCACATGGGCGAAAAGGAATCGAGATTTCCATTCCCTAATTTTGGATGGAAGACCTAAAGGAAGGGCCCTACCCGGCCTAGCGGTAAAAACCCACCAGGCTCCCTTGCCCTGGCGGCGGAGCTTATAGAAAGCTCGGAATAGAGACAGACGGGCCGCGGAACCCTGAAAATGACAAAGGATGACGAAGGCGCAGAAGATCCAAATCGAGTTCGGAGTCAACTACGCCAGCACTAACCTATACCTATTCAGAAGGTTCAGGAAAAAGGAATGGAAAGGAAGCCACAGCCCACACCAAAAGAACTCTTCGTACAGAGCGACCCGACCCAGAAGGATGGAGGTCACTCTATCTTCAGGACCCGACACGGATAGACGGATGAAATTAGGGACCCTATACATGACCCTAAGGGCCTCTACCTCTTTGGGGGTCATGGTCGAAGCTATCCCCCCCGGCCCAGCCGGGTCAAGGCTAACTGCCGGAGGAGATGCTAGACGACGAAAAGAAATGGGAATGGCTCTCACCGAGGATTGGTCGCTCACCCCTAGCCGGTCGCGGATCGTGACCCCGCCTAACGGCCGGGGCATTTGGCTAACAGTCGAGGTGTGGTCCTCACCGGGGGAAGGAGACGACTCTACTACTGGCCTCTTACCCTCCCTAATGGCCCTACGGTCCATGGGTCAAGGGTAAAGGATACAAAAAATGGAGACTAACCTGAAAGTTGGGAAGAAGACGAAGGTTTGAGGTCTCGGTTTGCAGGGAAGCTTAAAGAGGAAGAAGGCAGGAAGCAATTGCAATATAAAGCTCTCCCTCGAGCCCGTGGAGCGCCTTTTATACCCCAATTTCAAATCGCATCGCCCGAGAATGCGCAGCGTGGCCTTCACCCATTGCGTCGGGTTCTCAGGCGCCGGCCATTTCGCCCACGCCCGAGGCATGCTGCCTCGGTTTCACCGAGGAGCGGGATCTCCAGGCCAATAACATTGCTTGAAAGCGGGGAGGCAATGATGGCGCCTACCTTTCTCCCATCGAGACAACCAAAGCCGACATCAGCGCCTACCTACCACATGATTACGAAAGATTTTCGAGCGACATCGCCTCGGGAAGGCGCGCCGATTCACCATACCATTAAAGGCGCCCATAACTGATCGTCAATTTTTAATTCTCGTACACCTTTCGCCCAAAGGACGGTTGACGTGTGGCCCTTCGCGCTCAGGAGCAGGGGGCATCTGATGTGGCTAATGATGTAACTAATAAAGCCACAGGGGTAATCACGGTGAAATCAACCATGTGGCGCAAACATATCCCAGTGGCCCCGGCGTCTCCGAATCAGCCGAGGCAGCCCCGACCTCTTCAGGACGGCCTCATCCGCCCCGGCGTCTCCGAATCAGCCGAGGCGGCCCCGACCTCTTTAGGTCAGCCCCGTCCACCCCAGCGTCTCCAAGGTAGCCGAGGCGGCCCCGACCTCTTCAAGTCGGCCCCGTATGCCCCAGCATCTCCAAGGTAGCCAAGGCGGTCCCAACCTCTTCAGGACAGCCCCGTTCGCCCCGGCGTCTCCGAATCAGCCGAGGCGGCCCCGGCCTCTTCAGGTCGGTCCCATCGGCCCGGCGTCTACGAATCAGCCGAGGCGGCCCCAACCTCTTTAGGGCGGCCCCGACCTCTTCAGTTCGGCCCCGTCCTCCCTGGCATCTCCAAGGTAGCCAAGGCGGCCCCGACCTCTTCAGGTCGGCCCCATCTTCCCCGGCGTCTCCAAGGTAGCCAAGGCGGCCCCGACCTCTTCAGGTCGGCCCCATCCGCCCCAGCATTTCTGAACCAACCGAGGCGGCGCCAACCTCTTCAGGTCAGCCCCGTCCGCCCCGGCGTCTCCAAGGTAGCCAAGGCAGCCCCGACCTCTTCAGGATGGCTCCATCTGCCCCGGCATCTCCGAGTCAGCCGAGACGACCCCGACCTCTTTAGGTCGGTCCCGTCGGCCCTGGCATCTCCAAATCAGCCGAGGCAGCCCTGACCTCTTCAGGTTGGCCCCGTCCGCCCCGATGTCTCCAGGATAGCCGAGGCGGCCCCGACCTCTTCAGGTCGGCCCCGTCCGTCCCGACGTCTCTGAATTAGTCGAGGCGGCCCCGACCTCCTCAAGTCGGCCCCACGTCTGCCAAAATTATCAACTTTCTGACCAGCACAGCCTGACGCGATCAGGCCTGCCTACCGCAGGACCACGCTATCGATGGGACCAGGCCCACCTACCGGCTGACTCCGCCGTCTGATGGAACTTGGCCCACCAACCATCGGCTTCCCTCTTCGATGAGACAAGACCCACCAATCAGCCCTAAATTCATGTAACCCCTACGTGTCCTGCGGACATCTTTCCCTCACGAAATGTCACGCGGCTAATCTCCATATAGGTCCCAACTGCCTATAAAAAGGGTAAGTCTGTGAGAGATTCAGGTATGCGAACACAAGCCCCCTCTTGTTCTATTATCTCAGAGAAACTCGTCTCTAGAGCTTTCTCTGCCTTCAGCTGAGACCTCGATCGCTGACTTGGGCGTCGAAGGTTCCCATCGAAGAATCCTTCCGATCTTGGGACTTCTTGCAGGTCATCTGGTTGGACGAAAATCTCTTCGGCGACCAAATCAATCTTTTCGGTGTTCAACAACGATGATCGGGCGTCATTAAGATTAGTAGATGATGGACCATAGTTTGTGCCTTTAAAAGATAGGGCTGATTTTTTTTAGTCCTTTTAACTCGTGTTTTGTGAATGCCATTTTTTTAGGTTTTCTTTAACCTTCCTTCTTTCTTCCTTTCACCAGCCATATTATGTGTGTCATCACCATTACATGTCTACCACAAATAAAAGAGGAAAAAAATTTAAACTATACTTTTAAAAAAAATATTTAAATCTTAATCTTATCCGTTCAAAAATCTCATTCAATATTTTCAGCCTTTATACCACCACCCATATATACGTATAAGCATCATAGAATTTATCGGCCTTATATGCACATTTAAAAATCCATAGGTTTTATTGAATAGTTTATAAAAGATAATAATTAAAATATACTTTTAGCATATTATGTTTAGCAAATTAAAAAATTAAATATTATATAATAAAAATTGATCTTCACGGCAACGATGAAAATAGACCTGGCACGTAGGGATTCTCAAATGGATTCTTCATTTGCCGCATATTCTATTTGTATTGCACAGGATAATTTAAAAATATGAATCATTTATATTTATTAGCATTTAATATTATTATTAATGCAGAAATTCGTTCTTCGATTTGGGTGCTATCTGATTCCGAATCTGAACGTCGATTTCTTGTTCGGACGGACTTACAAAACAATCCTCATGCAAAGAACGCTGGGGGTGGTCCCCTGCGGAAGACCCTCCAACGCTCAAATCAGTAAAAATTCACAGCAGTCATATATGAGAAGAAGACTCCTGCATAAGAGTCCCTCAAGGATGGCCTTCCGGAAGCTCAGAGTTCCCCTTGAGCTTTAATGGAGTTTTTCTCAGCGAAAGAGTAAGCATACATGAAAGGATTTTGAGAATGGCATTTATATATTGTCTGAGTGTTGGTGGTTTGTTCATCTGACTCTTCGAACGTGTCTTGGGAGACAGGGAACCGAAATCATGGGGACCTGATTCGAATCAAGTTTGTTACAAGGCTGGCGAGATTCTAATCTTGTTCGGTAAGGGGATCGACGGCTGAAGAGGCTGATCCGGAGCCTTGAGATTTGGTTATTCTGTTATCTGGCTATTTATAGGTGACAGGCTATGCCCGATTTGATTTTCTTTTTGAGATGACAAGAGTTGACATGGCTGGAGGGTCACATTTAGTTTTTGGCTACTCTGGGCCTGCCAAGGCATGAGGATGGTTTGACCCTGACGAGACAAAGGGATTGTCTTTTTCTGAACACAGTGTATGGTAGATCCAAGGCCGAGGGGAATTCTAGAGCCCGAGGCTGAGGCTGAGTGAACTCTGGAACCCGAGGCCGAGAGAATCTTTGGAGTCCAAGGCTGAGGGGGCTTCTAAAGTCCGAGGCTGAAGGCAACTCTGGAGTCCGAGGCCGAGGGGGCTTATGAAGTCCGAGGACGATGGGGACTCTGGAGTTCGAGGCCGAGGGAAGCTCTGTCAGTTACTCGTTCTGTTAGCCCTAACGTGGTTTGATCAGCCACATGAGATCGGGAAGATTTTGTCTTTTTCTGAATAGTGTTTGACATACGAAAATCAAGAACGATCCTAACCTTTTTGGCATATGCATGGATATTAATGCAATAACGATTTTGCCCCTCATCAATTATAAAATAGGATATTCATGGCTACCAAGATTTTTTTGGGTCGAAGAAGATTAAAAGTTATTTTTAAAATAATTTTGTATTATTGACAATACTCTCCATTATTTCCTTGTAGATATTTACGACATTGGTAAATATTATGTGAAGCTAGCTTTTCTTAGAATTTGAAAGGGCACCAATTCCTTGATCTTATCATAGCCTCTCACTTTCAAACAAAGCTAATCTTGAAAAGACTTTGTACATCCATTCGGTGCAGCAATTCCTATATGGATTGCACCACCTCTTTTTATTGATCCACATGCGTACGATACCCATTAAAAAATGTTAAGACAGCTTTACGACATCCCGAAGGAAAAAATTACAATACCCTAATTTTAAACGTATGACATCGTAGTTATGAAATTAAGACACCTATTCAGAAAGCAAATAAAATTACGATACCTCAGTTGTAATCTTACGACATCGTAGCTATAAAATTACAATACCCATTCAAAAAACATGCATGTACATAAATTTTTTTAAAAAATGAACGAATATTAATGCACGTCACGTCAAAATTTAAGATGATATCCCAGTTTTAAACTTATGACACCGTAGTTATAAAATTAAGACACCTGTTAAAAAAGTCAAAAAAAATTATGATATCCTAGTTGTAAATTTACGATATCGTAGTTATAAAATTGACACCCACTCAGAAACACGAATTTCAAAAAAATCTGAACGAGTATTAATGCACGTTAAACACTTTTTTTTAGAATTTATGTACAGATACGTTTTCTGAGTGGGTGTCGTAATCTTATATCTATGGTGTCATAAACATAAATTTTTTTGCTTTATGAATGTGTGTCTTAATTTTATAACTATAATAAGTTTAAAACTAGGGATCATAATTTTTTTTACTTTATGAACGGATGTCTTAATTTTATAACTATGATGTTGTAAGTTTAAAACTAGAGTGCCATAATTTTTTCCTTCGGGATGTCATAAAGCTATCTTAACATTTTTTAATGAGTGTCTTATGCATGTGGACCAATAAAAAAGGATGGTACCAACCACGTAGGACTTGCTGCACCGTATATAGTGTACAAATTCTTTTTCAATCTCCAAATTTAATGGCAACAATGAGCTCCTAGCCCATTAGAGGGCGGTTAGGCAACTTTAACGTAAGGAAAAGACTTTGTACACCGCATTCGGTGCAACAAGTTCTACATGGGCTACACCGTCCCTTCTTATTGGTTCACATGCTTATGATCCTCATTAAAAAATGTTAAGACAGTCTTATGATATCCCGAGGAAAAAATTTATGATACCCTGGTTTTAAGCTTACGACATCATAGTTATAAAATTAAGACACCCGTTTAGAAAGTAAAAAAAAAAGTATGACACCCCAGTTATAAACTTACGACACCGTAGTTATAAAATTACGACACCCCTTCAAAAATGTGTCTGTATACAAATTCCAAAAAAAAAGCTGAATGGGTATTGATGTACGTCAAGTCAAAATTTAAGATGACACCTTGGTTTTAAACTTATAATATCGTAGTTATAAAATTAAGACATCCATTAAGAAAGTTAAAAAAATTATGACATTCCATTTGTAAATTTACGATAACGTAGTTATAAAATTATGATGCCCACTCAAAAATGTGTTTGTACACAAATTCCAAAAAAAGTTGAACGAGTATTAATGCATGTCAGACAGCTTTTTTTTTTAAATTTATGTACGACATATTTTCTGAGTAGATGTTGTAATTTTATAACTATGGTATCGTAATTTTACAATTGGGATGTCGTACTTTTTTTTTTTTGCTTTCTGAATAGATGTCTTAATTTTATAACTACGATGTCATAAGTTTAAAACTAAGGTATTATATATATTTTTTTGCTTTCTAAACGAGTGTCTTAATTTAATAACTATAGTATCATAAGCTTAAAACTTGGGTGTCGTAATTTTTTTTGAAATATCGTAAAGCTATCTTAATATTTTTTAATGAATATTATAAGTACATAAATTAATAAGAAGGGACAAGATATGATGTACAAAGACTTTTTCTTAATGTAAATATAACTGCAAGGTCTGCGCCTCACAACATGCGACACCGTAATCGCGGGTAAAGAAATCAAAACTGTGATTGGCCCACCCTGTGGCATTTGTAGCCAGAAAAAGTGAGAATTTTTCTCTAGCAATGACTAGCGGGGGCGAAGGTTCATCGGAAGGGCTGCTCGTGTCGCAACCATAGTACGTGGTCTTCTAGTGTGGCGGCCTTTGCAATCATGATTTTAAAATTTAGATCGGCTGATCGATCAAATTGATTCAATCAAAAATTAATCATCAATTTAATTTAATTTTATTATTAAAAGTTAATTTATATATAATTTAATTAAAATTAAAAAATTTATCAAATTGATTGAGCTCCAAAGAATCGGTTTAGTTTTGATTTTTAGATTTTTAATTTTAATAAAAAAATTAAAACTAAATTTTTTAAGTTTTTATTTTTTTAATTTTAATTTGAAAACAACTCATCTGTTATCTTTTAGTTTCAGCCCATCTTTCAGCTTTAGCGCCACCGTTTTAAATTTTTTTATAATTTAATATTTGTATATTATTTATTTTAATATTATTAAATTAAAAATTAATTATAAAATCAATTGATTTAATTAAATTGATTTATTCGATCAAATTGATTAATTTATAATTTAAATATTAAGTTGATTTATTATTAATATTATTTTCAAAATATTGCTTACAACAAAATGTAAAACGTAGCTCACTGCTCTGTAGGACTTTGCAACAAGGAGTTTTCAACTACTCATTGCTGATGGAAAAAATCCGTGTACTAGCAAATACTAGCAGACCGTAATACGCAGCGGAATAATAAATAAAATGTGCAAACCACACAATCATAGAAATACCAAGATTTACGTAAAAAATCCCACCAATATAAAGGAAAAAAACCATGGGCAAGCCAGAGAAGAAGATCCACTATAGAATAATAAATATCCAAGTCTCAAAGTCCCTTGCCAGGACTTGAGAAACAATCACAAGAAATAATAGGGATATAAGGATTACATCACCAAAAAATATGGTCTCCTGCGTTACCTCCTTATTTTCTTCCCTTCTCTTCTTCTTCTTCTCTTTTTTCTTCTGCAGCACCTTCACGTGATTCCTGGAGTGGAAGTCCTCCCACGTAGTTAAGCACCAAGCAGCAGCCCTTCCTTCTCTTCCCTAGCAATCCATGCTCCTAGAAAAAAGAGAAATACCTGCTACCTACTCCACCTCTTTTTTCCAGATAGCTGCTCCTTATAAAGAGAGAAAAAAAATCCTAGCAGAAAAAGGAGTAGCGCTCCCTTTTGCCCTAATGGGCTGAATAAAGTGGGCCATGGGCCCAACAACCTCCCCCTTCAGCCCATAAGGGAGGCTGTCTCATGCTTCCTTAGTGTGAAATCATGCCGACCAGCTGTCGGCATATCTCTTGCCTTTCTTTTGATAAGGTCTTTGTCAACATGTCTGCCCCATTTTCATCTGTGTGAATTTTCTGAAGCTGTAACTGCTTCTCTTCAAACACATTTCGAATCCAGTGGTATCTCACATCTATATGCTTTGACTTGAAATGAAAAGTTGGGTTCTTGCACAAGTGGATGGCGCTCTGGCTGTCACAATGTACCACATAATTTTTCTGTTTCAATCCAATTCATGTAAGAATTCTTTCATCCACAGCATCTCCTTACAGACCTCGGTAGCAGCAATATATTCTGCCTCTGTGGTAGAGAGAGCTACACACCTTTGCAATCTGGATTGCCATGACACAGCTCCCCCTGCAAAGTAAGTATGAAACCTGATGTGGACTTCCTTGTATCAATATCTCTCGCCATATCTGCATCTGTGTAACCAATCAGCACAGCTGGACCACCCCCAAAGCTTAAACAAACTTTGGAGCTTCCTCTGAGATATCTGAAGATCCACTTCACTGCTGCCCAATGCTCTTTCCCTGGATTTGCAAGAAATCTGCTAGCAACACCCACTGCATATGCGATGTCTGGCCTCGTACATACCATCGCGTACATCAAACTTCCGACTGCTGAAGCGTAAGGAACCTTCTTCATTTTCTCCTTCTCCTCATCACTTGAAGGACTTTGCTCTGAGCACAACCTGAAGTGACCTGCAAGAGGAGAACCAACTGGCTTTGCATTGATCATACTGAACCTATCCAATACCTTCTCAATGTACTTTTCCTGTGACAACCATATTTTCTTGATTCTTCTATCACGGAAAATCTGCATACCCAGTATTTGCTTTGCTGGTCCCATATCCTTCATTTCAAATGAATTGCTCAGCTCCTTCTTCAACCTGTCAATCATAGACATATCTTTCCCAAGAATAAGCATGTCATCAACATAAAGTAGGAGTATGACAAAATCCTCACTAAACCATTTGATATACACACAATGATCTGAAGCCATTCTTTTGTATCCATTTTCAGCCATAAATGAATCAAATTTCTTGTACCACTGCCTTGGAGCTTGCTTCAGCCCATATAAGCTTTTTTTCAATCTGCAGACAAGATTTTCTTTACCTTTGACTTTGAAGCCTTCTGGTTGCTCCATATAGATTTCCTCCTCCAAATCACCATGAAGAAAAGCTGTCTTCACATCTAACTGCTCAACCTCCAAGTCTAGACTAGCAGCAATACCTAGAGCAACACGAATTGAAGACATTTTAACAACAGGAGAAAAAATCTCTTCAAAGTCAATACCTTTCTTTTGACCAAAGCCTTTCACAACCAATCTGGCCTTGTACTTTGGTTGAGAACAATGCTGTTGAGTCTTTAACCTGAAAACCCACTTGTTCTTTAAAGCCTTCCTTCCTCTTGGTAGTTCCACTAAATCATATGTGTGGTTCTTCTGTAAGGCATCCATTTCTTCCAGCATACCTACTAACCACTCCTTTTTCTGCTCACTTTCAACTGCCTCCTGGTAACATTCTGGTTCACCTGCATCAGTAAGCATTATATATTCATCTGTAGAATACCTTTTGGAAGGTTGACGTTGTCTGATAGATCTTCTCAGCTGAGGCTCTGTAGGAGGTTGCTCCTGATCTCCTTCCTGCTCAACATGTCCTACAGGTGAGTTAATACCTGCTCCTGCACTATTTTCTTGCACATCTCCCCTATCACCCTGATTTACTAGAGGAGTAACTGGATCACAGTCTGTTAATCCTCCTGCAGAAGACTTGACTGACACCTCCTTCTTGAAGTCTTGAAGGGTTTGATCTTCAAAAAATACCACATCTCTGCTTCTGAATACCTTCTGCTTTTCTGGATCCCAAAGTCTATAACCAAACTCATCATGTGAGTAACCAAGCAAAGCACATTCTTTTGTCTTACCATCCAGCTTGGACCTCTCAATGTCTGGAACATGTGCAAATGCACGACAACCAAACACTCTCAAGTGCTTATAAGAGACATCTTTTCCTGACCATACACGCTCTGCAACATCACCATCTAGAGCTGTACATGGTGACAAGTTTATTACATCAACCGCTGTCTTCAATGCCTCATCCCAAAATCTTTTAGGTAACTTGGACTGTGAAAGCATACATCTGATCTTTTCCATGATGGTGCGGTTCATTCTCTCTGCAATTGCATTATGCTGAGGAGTACCAGGAACTGTCATCTCATGTTGAATGCCATGTGATCTGCAATAATTATCAAATAACCCTGTGTACTCACCACCATTATCTGACCTTATACATTTCAGTTTCTTTCCTGTCTCTCTTTCAACTCTGGCATGAAACTCTTTGAAGACATTAATAACCTGATCTTTAGTCTTCAAACCATAGACCCAAACTTTTCTAAAAAAATCATCTATAAAAGTGACAAAATAAAGTGCACCACTGATGCCTGGAACATTAACTGATCCACTAGGAGTTTTTGTCCTCAGAGGACCACAAACATCTGTATAGACGATCCAAAACATGCATTTTTCTAGATAAAGCAGGACTAGCAAAAGAAACTCTATGTTGCTTGCCAACCAAACAATCAACACATGGGTTCAGATGTACACCTTTGAAGTCTGGTAGAACTTCTCCCTTGGAAAGAACTTGCAGCCCCTTCTCACTCATGTGTCCCAGTCGTTTATGCCACAACTCCATGCTGAAGTCGTTCTCTGTAACATTCAACTGTTCACCATAAGCTTTAGCCTGCAACCTGTATAAAGTGTGACATTTCTTCCCACTGGCTACAACAAGTGAACCTTTACTGAGCTTCCATTGCCCTTTATGAAATCTGCTATCAAAATCTTCATCATCAAGTCTTCCAACTGAGATTAAATTTAGCCTCAAGTCAGCTACATGCCTTACATCCTTGAGCACCAACTTACAGCCAATTGGTCTTCATGTGGATGTCACCCATGCCAATGATGTCTGCTGTGCCTTGATTTCCCATCTTGACAACACCAAAATTTCCAGTCTTATATGTAGAAAAAAACTCCCTCCGTGGTGTAGCATGATAAGAAGCACCTGTGTCAATCACCCACTCATGATTCTGACACTCACATGAGAAGATACCATCAGAAGTAGACAAAATCAAATAATCATCACTCTGCACAGTAGCTGTGATATTCTCCTTTGACTCTGTATCCTCCACTTCTTTTCCCTTTTTCTTACTCTTCTTAGGCTTCTTACACTGATTCTTGTAGTGCCCTTTCTCACCACAGTTATAGCAAGTAATATCTTTTCTTGACCTTGATTTGCTTCTACCCTTGTATGAATTGTCTCTATTTCTAGACTTTGACCGTCCTCTATTCTCTGAGACAAGTGCCTGTGAATCAATCTGAGAAGTTGCTGAATTTTTCCTTCTTAACTCCTCATTCAACAAACTGCCTGTTACTTGACTCATGGTGATAACACCGTCTGGTGCAGAATTACTGAGGGAAACTACCAGTGTCTCCCAACTTTCTGGCAATGAACTGAGAAGTAACAATGCCTGCAACTCATCATCAAGAGACATTTTCATAGAGGATAACTGGTTATTAATACTCTGCATTTCATTCAAATGCTCAGCAATAGAAGCACCCTCTTTATATTTCAGATTCACTAGTTTTCTGATCAAGAAAGCCTTGTTGCCAGCTGTTTTTCTCTCATATAGACTTTCTAACTTTTTCCAAAGAGAGTTTGCAGAAGTCTCAGTGGAAACATGGTGAAAGACACTATCATCCAACCATTGCCGAATAAAACCGACTGCCTTCCGATCTAACATGATCCAAGCATCGTCTGTCACTGTAGCGGGCTTTGCTTTGACCCCTTCTAAAGGTCCATATAGATCCTTGCAATATAAGAGGTCCTCCATCCTTGGTTTCCATATCATCCAATTGTTTCCGTTCAGACTGATCATGCGGGAAACATTACCGGCCTCCATGCTCGCACACAAAAAAAATTCACAGGCTCTGATACCAGTTGATGGGAAAGAATCCGTGTACGAGCAAATACTAGCAGACCGTAATACGCAGCGGAATAATAAATAAAATGCGCAAACCACACAATCACAGAAACACCAAGATTTACGTGGAAAATCCCTTCAAGATAAAGGAAAAAAACCACGGGCAAGCCAGAGAAGAAGATCCACTATAAAATAATAAATATCCAAGTCTCAAAGTCCCTTGCCAGAACTTGAGAAACAATCACAAGAGAATAATAGGGATATAAGGATTACGTCACCGAAAAATACGGTCTCCTGCGTTACCTCCTTATTTTCTTCCCTTCTCTTCTTCTTCTTCTCTTGTTTTTCTTCTGCAGCACCTTCACGTGATTCCTGGAGTGGAAGTCCTCCACGTAGTCAAGCACCAAGCAGCAGTCCTTCCTTCTCTTTTCCTAGCAATCTATGCTCTTAGAAAAAAGAGAAATACCCGCTACCTACTTCATCTTTTTTTCAGTTGCTCCTTATAAAGAGAGAAAAAAAAATCCCGACAAAAAAAAACGGGGCTTCCTTTTGCCGTAATGGACTAAACAAATTTGGACCATGGGCCCAACAATTGCGAAGTGCTTGATTTGAGAAAACTCTGTTATGAAACTCGGAATAAGCATAGGTAAGAAGTTGAACAACCAAGTCTTCCTCAAAAAAATTTTGATTTGATTAACGTGCATCTCTTTACATTTTTAGTTAAGAAGGATGCTAAAAATATATTTTTTAAAAAATATGTTTCTCAATTTTTAGATGATTTGTTTTCTGAATTAATTTTTTTCAATGTTTTTCACTATCAGGAATCAAACAATATTTTTATTTATATGAAGAATATTTTTTTCTAAAATTCTGCTGATTGATTTAGCGGAATTAATGATGTTTTATTTTAGTTGATGATTCATTTTAATAGTTGTCGGATATTTGCAAATAGCGGCGTACCGAATGGCCCGCGTATCGGCGTATATCGCACGGATATGTAGCCTCTAAGCCTCGTAATACTTGCATTCATGGAACGATTTGCGGGCACTCTTTCTCTGGCCCCACTACTCGCTGGACCATTCCAGAAGGGACCAGCCTTTACCAGCTCGCTCGCTCGCTCTCGTTAGTTCGAACCAAACCTTCTTCGCTGCTCCCTCGCCGGTCAGTTATTAGGGCTTTATAGCAATCCTTCCTTTCTTTCGGGGGTTTTGCCGCCGTCGTTCTCGTCTCCTCCTCCTCCTCCCATGGCGGCCGTCACCGCATCCACCCCCCCTCCTCGCGCCTCTTCCTCGAAGACGGAGAGCTACGTGGACAACAAGCGGCGCGACGACGTCCGCCAGGCCAACATCAACGCCGCCCGCGGGGTGGCGGACGCCGTGCGGACCAGCCTCGGCCCCAAGGGCATGGATAAGATGATCGCCTCCGCCTCCGGCGAGGTCATCATCACCAACGACGGCGCCACCATCCTCAACAAGATGGAGGTCCTCCAGCCCGCCGCCAAGATGCTCGTCGACCTCTCCCGCTCCCAGGACGCCGCCGCCGGCGACGGCACCACCACCGTCGTCGTCATCGCTGGTTCCCTCCTCCGCCGCTCCCTCTCCTCCCTCTCCGCCGGCATCCACCCCACCGTCATCTCCGACGCCCTCCATCGCCTCTCCCTCCGCGCCGTCGACGTCCTCCACCGCATGGCCGTCCCCCTCGACCTCTCTGACCGCGACTCCCTCGTCAAATCCGCCGCCACCTCCCTCAACAGCAAGGTCGTCAGCCAGTACTCCTCTCTCCTCGCCCCCTCGCCGTCGACGCTGTTTTATCTGTTGTCGACCCCGCCCACCCTGATCTCGTCGACCTCCGCGATGTCAAGATTGTCAAGAAGCTCGGCGGCACCGTGGATGACACCGAGCTTGTCAAAGGCCTCGTCTTTGATAAAAAGGTCAGCCATGCTGCCGGAGGCCTTACCCGTGTGGAGAATGCCAAGATCGCCGTCATCCAGTTTCAGATCTCCCCACCCAAGACCGACATCGAGCAGAGCATCGTCGTCTCCGATTACACTCAGATGGATCGAATCCTCCGAGAGGAACGCAACTATATTCTTGGAATGGTGAAGAAGATCAAGGCCACTGGCTGCAATGTGCTTCTCATCCAGAAGAGCATTCTCAGGGATGCTGTGACTGACCTCTCGCTGCACTACTTGGCCAAGGCTAAGATTTTGGTGGTCAAGGATGTGGAGAGGGATGAGATTGAGTTCATCACAAAGACGCTGAACTGCCTGCCCATCGCCAATATTGAGCATTTCCGGGAGGAGAAGCTGGGATTTGCTGACTTGGTGGAGGAGGTCTCGGTCGGGATGGGAAGATTGTGAAGATAACGGGGATCAAAGACATGGGGAGGACCACGACTGTGCTTGTCCGGGGATCGAATCAGCTCGTCATTGATGAGGCCGAGCGGAGTCTTCACGATGCTCTCTGTGTTGTCAGGTGCTCTGTCAGATAACTCTTCATTCTTTTTCTGCTTCTTATTTGATTTAGACATTGATCGATCGAAAAGTTTTTTTTTTTTTTTTTGTCTGTTTGATTGTATTGTTTGTTGGGAATGGTGGCGATCAGGTTTTTGATTAGGACATTAGGCCCGCATGAGTGCTATATTGATGGCTGCTGAGAGAAGGGTTTGAGAGGTTTTGTTTTGAAAGACGCGAGTGGTCTCAGGTCTGTCTTTCTCAAGAGTTGCATAGAGTGCTCAGGGTTTCATTTCAGAATCTCTTCTTGAGCTGTAGTCATTTAATAGATGCGCATAAGGTGACAAAAGTGATGTCATCGTGTTGTGAGATTTGAGGGAGAGGTGGTCTGAGGGGTTATGTCGAGCATATGAGCGATGGGAGAACCAGGGAAAGAACGTGAACTGGAAATTTATGGGGGTCCTTTAGTAATTGTGAATAGAAGGGAGCATGCTGAGGCCTGAGGTGGAGACACACTTTAGTATAGCTCTTGAGATGGGCGAGGGACATTGTATCACGGGCAGTGCCTTATTTTTTCCTTTTTAAATATTGTATGCTATGTCTATCATATAGGAGGTGCTCCTGAACACTCGGTACCTAATTTCTCAGTGTTTTCCACCATTGTTTCGAACATATATAGAAATAGGTGGTTATTGTCTTTGACTTGAAAGAGTAGTACTCTAAAAGTCAATCATGTAAGGATATTTTTTAATTTCTTTTATATATATATATATATATATATATATATATATATATATATATATATATAAATCAATTAAAAAGCATTTTTTTTGATTCATTATATGCTATGTCTTATATTTATTAAGATTATGATGAACCTCATAAGGTTAGTGCAATGAAATTAGGGTTATGATGAAGTTCATAATGATGAGACCTAAGTTCCTAAAAACTCTAATCTAAAATGTTTTCAGTTGAAGGATCATCGAGTCGGGGATCGATGATACCGGTAAGACTGGCACATTCTATGTATGCTCAATAAAGAGGGTGGTTGGTCTCACAGTCACTCGTGTAGAGACACTAATACAAGGATGTGTGCTATTAGGGTATGAGTTCACTGAATTGATCCATATTGAGAATATTTTATGGAGATCTTACTTACTTATCAAAAGATAGTTCTCTTAGTGGGAGTTGTGCAAGTGATCCTTAGACCTGAGATTACCATAGAATCTTATGCATGAATCTATGTTTTAGTTCATACTCATTCATGGTTAAGTCATGGACGGGGTGTTCATGGATATGAAGGATTGTGTATGAAGGTTATGAGTAGGTCAACAAGGAATCGATCATTCCTAGTAAGAGGAAAAGTAATCCCATGTAATCTCATTATATGATGACTCAAGAAGTCTTTGATCAAAGCAAAATGAAATTAGAATAGGTTTCTAATTTTTCATTTGTTGAGTCTTTATTATTGATTTGAGATTCAAATGAATAAAATGTTAGGGTTTGACATTTTTCCATACCCGTCACTTATTCGGGATAAAGAAAGATCGAAGGATTGAATTGCACAGTAACTTGCCACTGAAGGGTATTTTGGTAATTTATCAAATTTTTCATCTTCTAGGTAGGCATGATACATTGCTAGATGTCAATCATGTCTTGTAGGTTTTCATGAATTAAATTTATTTAATTTGTGAGTCAATTTGAAAGATGGTTCAAATTGGCAACTAGGGTTTGCACGATTTGATCTAATTTGGTTAGTCAGTTTCTAATCGAACTAAATCGATTAAACCTAGACCTACTGCTGGCTAAATGAGGAACCCAATGGGTCACACACATAAGGGAATTGGTCAAAGAATCATTTTAATAAGATTAATTAATTTAATTTGTTAGCCACTCAGCATGCTAGCACATGTGGCTAACTATCGCTCCAATTTGGGTCGAAATTGATTTGAACCGGCTTAATTAATTGATTCAAATTAATTTTAGAATTAATTTGGGATAACCTCTGATCTGATCAACCATTTATTGGATTGGATAAGGTTGAATTAATAGAGTCCAAGAAATATAGGACTCTCGGAAGGAAAACTATGCACGTGCAGAATTTTCAAGAGGCGCCTAGAGTCCTTCTGATTTAAGGTATTAGAAGGCGTTTTTTTTTTTTTGAGATTTATAGGTCCATTGAACGTGGAGAACCTTATCTAAATGTTATTGTATTGGATAAGGTTGAATTAATAGAGTCCAAGAGATATGAGACTCTCGAAAGGAAAATTGTGCGCGTGCAGAATTTTCAAGAGGCGTCTAAAAGTCCTAATTTAAGGCACTAGAAGGCATATCTTTTGAGGATTTAAGAGTCCATATAAATATGGAGAACCTTATCTTGACATATGGCAAAATCAGAGGCTATCTGATTTAAGATGGGATGCCAAAAGCATCCCATCAGGTGTGGCGCGCGTAGGGAGAAAGGTGCAAAAAATTATAACGATGTGTCCCTTGATTCAAATTGAAATGAATTTAAAAATTTATATCCTTTCAGAAGGACGTGGAATGGATTGTATCCTTTCGTTTGACGTCTCCCATTCACTATTTAAAGGGGTGGTACATATGGGATAGCATCGGATAATTTTTAGTAATCCTTGTTAAGACAAGAGTCTTCTCTCTCCCTCTCCCCTTCTTACAAGCATTAGTCAATTTAGGACAACTCTTTTCTTAGCTATACAAGTTTTATTAGGCTTAACAAAAGGGTAAAAAGGGTCCTAAGAGCCAAGCCAAGAAGTCAAGAAGCCAAAAGAGGTTTAAGTCAAGTTCGTGAGCATATCTTTGATCCAATTCTCGTGTGGATCACCATTGGAGGGCGAACACTTGGGGCGCCTAGTGAAAAGATTGGATAACCGGCTTCCTTCTTTCTTCACCAAGTACTAAGGCATTTCCTCTACATATATGTTATATTTTATGACTAATTAATTGTTATAATCAAGGGGTATTGGGTCTAAGGTTTCGGTTGATTAGGGTTTCAAGGTTAATTTTTTTTTGAAATCCAGCTTTCCGTTGCATGACCGAAACCCAACATTGGTATCAGAGCCACCTTGATTAATTCAATTAGTGGTCCATAATATATTGATTACATGAATGATTATGTTATGCTTTTAGCATGATTTTTTTATTATGTAGAGTTATAAAATTTCTTGTATTAGAACACACCTCCCGAGCCTCTATGCATGCGTGTTTTGCATAGACTGGCCCAAGGGACTAATAAGCTATGGCCGGACGTGTTCTAATTAATGAGAAATTTTACTTAAGATGATAATTTTAAAATTGCATTGAATATATGCATGGTATGATATTATTGTTATGCATACTAGAAAAAGGATGTGCATGAGACCATCAAAGCCCTCTAAAAAATTATATTTAGTCGTAGTGTGATAGAATCATAATACAAATCCTTTTAGGGTTTGATTAATCAATTGGTGTCTAGAAAAGTGGTTCTGAAAGGTAAAGAGATCGTGGTTTTTTAATTGGTTCCGTTGACTGACCTGGCCAATTAAATTGGTGTCTAAGGAAAGCAATGGGAGGACCCCCACCTCTCTCCCACTTAACTGGCCAATTTGATTGATTTAGACCTTGAATTGGAAATGATATATTGATTATGAACACTACCTAATGCCTTCCTTCATACTAAGATAAATTTATGATAACAACTATAGTAGGTTTGTTGTGCAACACAAGGCCTACTCTAGGGTTAGATATGAATTATCTTAGTGCATTTAATGCTTTATAGCATGAGTGTGTTGCTTTGTTGTGTAACACAAGGGCAATATTATTCAATCATGACTATATGAAAATGAAGGGTTTGACTAAACTAAGACATTATAGTTTGTTGTGTAACACAAGGCTATAAGTATCTTAGAGGCAGGTGTTATGTTGAGAGTTGCATGGGTTGCAATTGGAAAGGATATTTTCTACCTTGAACTCATGAATGTTTGTTGTGTAACACAAGATTTTATGACGAATTGGGATCTCAACCCCACTAAAGAAACCCTGGTAGGTTTTCTCGCTTACCATAGGTGAGGGTTATGGTATTCGTGATAAAATAGTGGGAGATACAATTAGATTGATAAGTCCTTGTCTAGTTGTAGACATCATTATGAGTGGTCTGCTTATGTATTGTTCTTTACTTTTAATGTAGATTAAAATTTTATGGCTTCTACTTTATCACTGCGGGCATTTTAGATGCCAACAAGTTGACTGGTCCAAATTATGTGGACTGGTTGAGGAACTTGAGAATTGTCTTAACTCAGGAAAAGGTTTCCTACATCCTCGACTCTCCTAATCAGATCCGATCGGAGATGATGCTACAGAGGAGGAACGAGCCACATATAAAAAGTGGCAGAATGATAGTTTGACTGTTAAGTGTATCATGTTGGCCTCGATGAGCAATGAATTACAGAGGCAACATGAGGAGCGGGAACCTCAATCCATATTGCTCAATCTTAAAGAGCTTTATGGAGAGCAAAGTGAGGGCTCATCGTTCAAGCTCATGTTTTGAAGATGATTGACTTAATCACTCGGTTAGGTCAATTAGGGTTTGTAATGGATGGAGAGCTTAATCAGGACTTGATCCTACAATCACTCCCAGACTCCTCGCAGTTTGTCATGAACTATCACATGAACAAACTAAATATTTCATTACTGAGCTGTTGAATATGCTCAAGACAGCTGAGAGTCACTTCAAGGGTGATAAGGCTCATATTCTTCTAGTTGATAGGAAGAAGAAACAGGCAATGAAGAAAGGTTCAAAGAGAAAGAGGAGCCTTAAAAGTAGCATGCAAAAGAGGAAGAAGGCAAAGAAGCCTTCTGTTGATCGAGCCTGTTTTCACTGCGGCAAGCAGGGACACTGGAAGAAGAACTGCAAGATATATCTTGCAAGTTTGAAGCAAGATGCTGGTGAAGAAGCATCAAAAGGTTTGTACATGATACAACTAATTTATCATTGAGTTCTTCAGTTTCTGACTCATGGGTATTGGATACTGCATGTGGATCTCATATATGCAAGTCATTGCAGGGACTACAAAGAGTTAGAAATTTGAAGAAGGTGACTTCAAGCTCTATGGCGAGTGGAGAAGCCATTTATGCTGAAGCTGTGGGCACCTATTTGTTGTTATTACCTTCTGGCAAGATATTGAATTAAAAAACTGTTATTATATTTCAAATATTATTAGAAATATTATTTCTGTACCCTTGTTATTAGAACAAGGTTTTGAAATAAATGTAAAGAGCAATGGTTGCTCTATCTTTTATTCTAATAAATTGTTTGGACATGGTTTGTTTAATAATGGTCTTCTAATTCTTTTGCTCAATGATAAAGTTTTGCTTGTTGATAACAAGAAAAGAAAGAGAGAAGATGTTAATGCCACTTATCTCTGGCATTGCCGATTAGGTCATATAAGTGAATCTAGGATAAGCAAGTTATACAAAGATAACTTCTTTGATCCTTATGATTTTAAATCATTAGGAACTTGTGAATCCTGCCTCATGGGAAAAATGACTAAGTCTCCGTTCACTGGACATGGAGAAAGGGCAACTGAGTTATTAGGTCTTATACACAGATGTATGTGGACCTATGACAACTCAAGCTAGAGGAGGATACTCTTATTTCATCAATTTCATTGACGATTTATCAAGGTTTGGACACGTGTATCTTATGAAACACAAGTCCGAAGCCTTTGATAAATTTAAGGAGTATCAAAGTATGGTTGAGAAACAAACTGGACATAGTATTAAAATCCTTCGATCTGATCGAGGAGGAGAATACTTGTCTAGTGAATTTCTTGATCATCTTAAAGACAAAGGCATTCTCTCTGAATGGACCCCTCCTTATACACCTCAATTAAATGGTGTAGCAGAAAGAAGGAATCGTACCTTATTAGACATGGTGAGGTCCATGATGTGCTTCACAGATCTTTCAGTATCATTCTGGGGTTATGCCCTAGAAACTGCTGCCTATATTTTAAACAGAGTGCCATCAAAATCAGTGACTAGCACTCCATATGAATTATGGAAAGGAAAAAAGCCAAGTCTTAAATATTTTAAGATTTGGGGTTGCCCTGCTTATGTCAAAAATGTATTCGGACATAAGTTAAGTGCTAGGGCTGATAAATGTAGGTTTATAGGTTATCCCAAAGAAGGTATTGGATACATCTTTTATCATCCTGCTGAGCAAAAGGTATTTGTCAGTAGGCATGCCATTTTTTTGGAAAAGGAATTTATCCAAGAAGAAGGCAGTGGGAAGATACTTGAACTCACTGAAGATCAAGACTTACAACCTACTCCTGTTGACAATCAACAAGACATTCCTCAACCAGAAATTTCTAAAGATCAAGAACAACCACAACATTCACCTCCTCTCCGTAGGTCAGAGAGAGTGCGGGGTGCACCTCTCAGATATGGTTTTGTTATTGGAGATGACAACGAAGCCAATATCATTCAGGATGATGATCCCGTGACCTATACAGAAGCTGTCGAGAGTAAGGACTCTGACAGATGGCTTGATGCTATGAAATCTGAAATGGACTCCATATATACCAACCAGGTTTGGACCTTGGTTGACCCACCTGAGGGAGTAAAGCCAATAGGGTGCAAATGGGTCTTCAAGAAGAAGATTGGAGCAGATGGCCAAGTAGAAACCTACAAGGCTAGGCTAGTGGCAAAAGGTTTCAGGCAAAAACATGGTATTGACTATGATGAAACCTTTTCACCAGTAGCTATGCTCAAATCCATTCGGATATTACTTGCTATAGCAGCATACTATGACTATGAAATCTGGCAGATGGATGTAAAGACTGCCTTCCTCAATGGATATCTTGAGGAGGAAGTCTATATGTCACAGCCAGCACCAAGTATGCAAGCTTAAGAAATCCATTTATGGATTAAAGCAAGCATCGAGGAGTTGGAACATTCGCTTTGATGAAACAATCAAAGAGTTTGGTTTCATCAAAAATATAGATGAACCATGTGTATAAGAAGACAAGTGGGAGTGCCATAGTCTTCTTAATTTTATATGTCGATGACATACTTATCATTGGAAATGATATCCCAATGCTACAATCAGTCAAAACTTGGCTATCTAAACAGTTTTCCATGAAAGATTTGGGAGAAGCATCCTGTATACTGGGTATAAAGATCTATAGAGATAGATCTAAGAGGATGCTTGGCTTATCCCAATCTAGATACATTGACTTAGTGTTGAAAAGATTCAACATGGAGGAAAGTAAAAGAGGTTACTTGCCCATGAGTCAAGGCATACATCTCTCTAAGAAGATGTCTCCTAAGTCACCTGAAGAGAGACAAAGAATGAACAAGATTCCTTATGCTTCAGTGTAGGTCGATAATGTATGCCATGTTATGTACCAGGCCTGATGTTGCTTATGCCTTAGGCACAGCAAGCAGGTTTCAGGCCGATCCAGGGGAAGATCATTGGAAAGCTGTGAAAAATATTCTTAAGTACCTAAGAAGAACTAAGGATATTTTTCTTATATATGGAGGATCAGATTTAAAATTGGAAGGCTATACTGACTCCAGTTTTCAATCAGATCCGGATGATAGTAAATCCATATCAGGGTATGTTTTTACTCTATATGGTGGTGCAGTCAGTTGGAGAAGTACTAAGCAGCAAACTGTAGCTGACTCAGTTACTGAGGCAGAGTACATTGCTGCTAGTGAAGCCGCTAAGGAAGCTGTCTGGATGAAGAAGTTCATTACGGAGTTAGGTGTTGTTCCAGTGATTCAACAACCGGTGCCACTTTATTGTGATAACACTGGAGCTGTTGCACAAGCTAAGGAACCAAGGTCTCATCAGAAATCCAAGCACATCCTAAGACGCTT
>UESW01003831.1:1867890-1914646 GCA_900491605.1 Calamus simplicifolius
CATAATGATGAGACCTAAGTTCCTAAAAACTCTAATCTAAAATGTTCCAGTCGAAGGATCATCGAGTCGGGGATCGATGATACCGGTAAGACTGGCACATTCTATGTATGCTCAATAAAGAGGGTGGTTGGTCTCATAGCCACTTGTGTAGAGACACTAATACAAGGATGTGGGTGCTCATTAGGGTATGAGTTCACTGAATTGATCCACATTGAGAACATCTTATGGAGATCTTACTTACTTGTCAAAAGATAGTTCTCTTAGTGGGAGTTGTGCAAGTGATCCTTAGACCTGAGATTACCATAGAATCTTATGCACATGAATCTATGTTTTAGTTCATACTCATTCATGGCTAAGTCATGTACGGGTGTTCATGGATATAAGGATTGTGTATGAAGGTTATGAGTAGGTCAACAAGGAATCGATCATTCCTAGTAAGAGGAAAAGTAATCCCATGTAATCTCATCATATGATGACTCAAGAAGTCTTTGATCAAAGCAAAATGAAATTAGAATAGGTTTCTAATTTTTCATTTGTCGAGTCTTTATTATTGATTTGAGATTCAAATGAATAAAATGTTAGGGTTTGACATTTTTCCATACCCATCACTTATTCGGGATAAAGAAAGATCGAAGGATTGAATTGCACAGTAACTTGCCACTGAAGGGTATTTTGGTAATTCCATCAAATTCCTCATCTTCTAGGTAGGCATGATACATTGCTAGATGTCAATCATGTCTTGTAGGTTTTCATGAATTAAATTTATTTAATTCATGAGTCAATTTGAAAGATGGTTCAAATTGGCAACTAGGGTTAGCACGATTTGATCTAATTCGGTTAGTCAGTTTCTAATCGAACTAAATCGACTTAAACCTAACCTACTGCTGGCTAGATGAGGAACCCAATGGGTCACACACATAAGGGAATTGGTCAAAGAATCATTTTAATAAGATTAATTAATTCAATTTGTTAGCCAATCAGCATGCTAGCACATGTGGCTAACTATCGCTCCAATTTGGGTCGAAATTGATTTGAACCGGCTTAATTAATTGATCCAAATTAATTTTAGAATTAATTTGGGATAACCTCTGACCTGATCAACCATTTATTGGATTGGATAAGGTTGAATTAATAGAGTCCAAGAAATATAGGACTCTCGGAAGGGAAACTATGCACGTGCAGAATTTTCAAGAGGCGCCTAAGAGTCCTTCTGATTTAAGGTACTAGGAGGCATATCTTTTTTTTTGGGATTTATAGGTCCATTGAACGTGGAGAACCTTATCTAGATGTTATTGTATTGGATAAGGTTGAATTAATAGAGTCCAAGAGACATGGGACTCTCGAAAGGAAAACTGTGCGCGTGCAGAATTTTCAAGAGGCGTCTAAAAGTCCTTCTGATTTAAGGCACTAGAAGGCGTATCTTTTGGGGATTTAAGAGTCCATATAAACATGGAGAACCTTATCTTGACACATGGCAAAATCAGAGGCTATCTGATTTAAGATGGGATGCCAAAAGCATCCCATCAGGTGTGGCGCGCGTAGGGAGAAAGGTGCAGAAAATATAACGATGTGTCCCTTGATTCAAATTGAAATGAATTTAAAAATTTATATCCTTTCAGAAGGACATGGAATGGGTTGTATCCCTTCATTTGACGTCTCCCCATTCACTATTTAAAGGGGGTGGCACATATGGGATAGCATCGGATAATTTTTAGTAATCCTTGTTAAGACAAGAGTCTTCTCTCTCTTCCTCCCTTCCTACAAGCCTTAGTCAATTTAGGACAACTCTTTTCTTAGCCTATACAAGTTTTATTAGGCTTAAGAAAAGGGTAAAAAGGTCCTAAGAGCCAAGCCAAGAAGTCAAGAAGCCAAAAGAGGTTTAAGTCAAGTTCGTGAGCATATCTTTGATCCAATTCTCGTGTGGATCACCATTGGAGGGCGAACACTTGGGCGCCTAGTGGAAAAGATTGGATAACCGGCTTCCTTCTTTCTTCACCAAGTACTAAGGTATGTTCCTCTACATATATGTTATATTTTATGACTAATTAATTATTATAATCAAGGGGTCTTGGGTCTAAGGTTTCGGTTGATTAGGGTTTCAAGGTTAAAATTTAATTTGAAATCCAGCCTTCTGCTGCATGACCGGAACCCAACATGACTTCTAATGGATCCATTATTTGCTTGATTGTTTGTGATTGTAGAAAATGCTTGCATTGGTTTACAATGCCAGTTTCTGCCATAATAAATCATAGATGTCTGTTGAATTGACATGCAACTCATCTTCTGAGTATTGTTAATTTAAAAGGAAAATATTGATAAAGAACTGTGTTCATCACCTAATTTAATAGAAAAATACTGATAAAGAATGACATTCATTACCAATATAAACTCAAATATGCTCACCATCACAGAGTCACGAAAATATACACCCATGCTGCTTGAACCTCTTTCTCCAAGATTTTATATTTCTATACTCTTCACCAGTCTAAAATTTCATGATGATTTCCTTTTATCCATTGTTATGAGTAGAACTTTTCATCTGGGTTTAGATCCAAAATTTTCTTCAAAATGGATCTTAATTATGTTTTTCTTTTTTATGCTTAGGTTTTTCATAGTGAATGGTTGTGCAATGATGAATTTGGAGTTGGATGATTTACGTTGCCAGTGGCACGATCCTTAGGTAGTTCGAATAAATTTAGGTCTGTCTAAAAGGAGATAGTGCAAAGAATTTCTAGTGAAATGTATACTTTAGTAATTTGCCAGAGAAATCATGTCAGATCCCCCTATTGTAATGGAAAATTCATTTGGGGCGTTGATTTGAGTTAGTCTCACTATTCTTGATGTAGGATTCTTCCTTGCATTTGTACATCAAATGGAGGTTACTAGTCTTTCTTATTTTATGTTGCATCATGTTGGAGACATCAACTGACTCTAGAGTCTAGGTGTTCTGGCAAGAAAATGATTTGCTTTTAGAGATTTTGTGTGATAGTGCCTAAATTTCAAGTATTCTCTTCTATTTTTTGGTTGCATCACTGGATTGTCATTGTTTAATTTATTCAACTAAATTCTGGAATCCAACATCATATTCAAATATAGTTTTGTTTAGAGTTGCATCCAATAACAGCAAAGATGTCATGGAATCTTGATGATTGCATTGGATGACATTTTTGTGATTTCTATTAGAGGGTTCTGAAGAGGTGACTAATATGGATATGAATGAATTATTAACAATCAGCTTAGCCTGCTTGAGGGAACGCTTTCTTGGATAGAGGCCCTTGATATCATCTTGTGCGCATGGACAAAATTGTATTTTAGATGTTTGCACAAATGTGATATTCTTGATTGCTTAGCTATCTTGGATCGCAAATTTCTTTAGATAGACATTTCATCTTTAGCTTTGAGTTGCTTATTCTAGGACCGCCTACAAATTCAACATGTCCCAATGGAGAATCCAAGAATCTTCACTTTCATTTATAGGAGGGAGAGAGAAAATGTTTTCATGACGATGGCATGTTTTTATTTTATGAATGCTTTTACTCTATTGCTAAAAAGTGGTGTCCTTGCCTATCATTCTCATGCTGTGAGAACACTTATACGTTTTGTTATTTTTTCCCTTCCGGTGTTTTTTTTTTTTTTGATTCCAACTGTTTTAGTGAATCTACAGCTTTTGAAATTTGACATAAATGGCTTGGATTTGGTGAAACCAGGGAAGGTATTTGACATGCTTGGCTAAAACTGAAAGGCAGATTTTTTTTCACTGATTTATTTCACTTTACTTTTCTCGCAACACACACAATCATTTTATTAGTAGTTCCCTTAAGGTGCCTTGCATATTGTTGCTTCATCAAATTTAATGGAGGGCCTGGTTTTGGTAAGGGCTTGCTATCAAGCCTTTCTTTGCATTACCTTGTACCAGGTGTTCTTCAGTTCATGTTTATTGTGCTATAGACTGCTTAAGGTAGTATTGGATTGAGAATGTTGGGCCACAGATGCTTCTACCTGACCCAAAAAAGGTTATTTATTGATCTGGGTTGTTTTTGAGGATTTTATTGATGCAGAATGAGGAATATAGTTTCATTTCAAAGTCTAGATGCATTTTCATCCCTGTTATTCCTCACCTACATCCTACTGTGCATGTCCAAGTGCATAACGATGGTTGACTGTTATCTTTTTTTATGCACTCATTTTTGGAGATTCTTCTATTGTTTGGCGGGTACTGTGGCTCTTTACCTTAATGATGCAAGTCTCCATCCACATTTTAAGCAGCTGGAAATCTAGGAATGTGCGGTTTTGATGTCAAATTGTGCTTACCCAGTAAAGTGATGGTTAATGGACATTTTTTTGGGAGTTTCTTTGCATGAGTTCAGTGGATCATTGCAGCTGGTGGTTTTTATTTGCATGATGCTTTGTGGAAATTCAGATTGCAGAGGCTTAAAATATTGCTTTATGCTCAATGGGTGGACCTAGTGGCTTATTCTGTTTTCAACTCTCATAGTCTTTAGAGCTGTCTCTTTAGGGCATTGCAGCTATGGGTGCTTAGTCCTAACACGTCCCTCTTAACCTTATTTGTTCACCAAAAGAGGCCCTTCTTTTTCTTCCTGCAGGAGGAAGCATGGGCACTTCTAAATGGATGCCATGCCCATGTTTGACTTGTATTGGATACCAATAATTGTTAGATGTGGCGAGCATATGTGTTGGATATTTGTTATAAGTATTGTATTTTAAAAATTAATAAAGAGCCTTTGGATGCTTCCACACATAAGTCCAGTGATGATAGGGAAGGTATCATTTTTTAACTAAGAAAGGATAGATATTAACCTTTTAATAATGGATGCTAACGAATGTTAATGTATGGCTGACTGTGGTATATGGATTTGAATGATGAATAAACGGTTGAATTTGTGTTGCATTGTGAATGAGTGTGTTATTGTAATAGCCCATTATGTTTTATGGCTGTCATTTTTATGGCTGTCATTTTGGATATGCAAAAAAAAAAAAATATATATATTTTTATTGTCATTTTCCTGCTGGGATTTCTTCTTTTAATGATTTCTTGTATTGGCACATCTGTATCATGTCATGTACGTGTCCATGGTCAAAATTTGTGCTTGAATTTCAATTACAGATGCTCTCTCTCTCTCTCACACGCGCGCGCACACACCCAGAGAGAGAGAGAGAGAGAGAGAGAGAGAGAGAGAGAGATAAAGAATATCCTATTTTCAACATGTTAAAAATCCCTTTCCCAATGTTTGTTCACCATCAAGTCGTATGAATTTTTTGAATCCATAAAATTTTTATCATTTATGATCATTTTATGTGCAAAACATCACTGTAAAATTTGTTCCATTTATCACACCTTAATTGAATCTAAACTGTTTTTGTGCTACCACTGTCAGATGCTTGGTTAAAAAGAGATTTCTGATTGCTGGTGGGGGTGCACCTGAAATTGAGATGTCAAGGCAACTAGGTGCATGGGCGAAGGAACTGCAAGGGATGGAGAGCTACTGTGTGAAGGATTTTGCAGAGGCGCTGGAGGTCATTCCTTACACTTTAGCTGAGAATGCAGGGCTAAACCCAATAGCCATTGTGACAGAGCTAAGGAACCGCCATGCCCAGGGTGAGATAAATGCTGGGATTAATGTGAGGAAGGGCCAGATAACAAATATATTGGAGGAGAATGTCGTGCAGCCACTATTGGTTAGTACTAGTGCAATTACGCTAGCAACCGAATGTGTGAGGATGATCTTGAAGATTGATGACATAGTCACTGTGAGGTAGAGGGGGATGTGTCAACTGTTGTGGTTGTTTGGAATCTTAAATGGTTTTGTTTAGCTTAAAGTCTCCTACACTATGGAACGGAATGTCAGGAAGAGTGATAATTGTTGGCTGTTTTACAAGTCTGGATATTTGGTTTCATTGTCTTAGTGTACTTCTAATCCTTGTACTTTTGCTTCCCTTAGCCTGCTGAGATGAAAGTGAAGCTATGCTTGTTTTGCTTTTATTACATGCTTGGTGTTTCAGCCATTGAAGTATTATGTTCGAATCTTTTCTGCTAGGTGCATTGCTGGACAATCAAATAATCGGTATTTCTAAGCAGAACTGCTTGGGTTGTCTTGTCTTGTAAAACCAAACTTGAGTCTTCAACGCAGCTTCTTGTTTTGACTGCACCCTCTTCTCCTTCTTCATCTTGTACGTCATGTTTACGTTTCCCCATCCCTCAATGGATATTTTTTATATCTTGTACGTCATGATTATTTCCCCATCTTTTCATAGACGTCAGCTTTAACGGGTCATCCACAATTTTCTTTTAAAAAAATTTCCAAGCCTATTGAAGTTTTGCAAGTAAAACAATTCAAATTAGTCCTCAGCCAGGCTTGGCCCAATTCTTCGGAGTTCTAGCATTGTAGCTTGTTTGTTGATGCGGGCATTAGGATCAAGCATAGGATTCTTAACCCTATGTGAATATCTGATTAGTTATGATTCAAGTCTTGGAAAATAAAGTTTAGTTTATTTTGAGTCTCGTCCAGTTCATTTTATTCTAAATTGAGTCATATCCAGTTCAATTTATTTTAATGTGAGTTATGTAGTAAATTCATTAGCTTACAAGAGGAGACATCATTAGAGCAGAAGACAAGGCCATCACAGTCAGATATAGCAGCTGCTAAATTTAAGTTGATGTCACACCTACTTCAAGCAGCCCATATGCTACCTAGCAGAGCAAGCTACAACAAGCAACCTTCCCAATCTGGATGATCATTTTCTCTGCCGATGCCGATTTCATGCCAAATCAAGCTGCCGCCAATTGCATCTGACCGCTTTCCAAGATTACCTTCCTCTGATTGCATCTCAATCATATCTAGAAGATTACCTGCCTCATCTAGACGCCACAGATTTCATGCCAAATCCAGCTGCCGCTGATTGCATCTAGAAGATCACCTTCCTTATCTGGACGCTGCAGATTTCATGCCAAATTTGATTAGGATGCCTTTTTTTTCTTTCCATACTTGTATTTTCTTGGACCCAAAGTCTCTTGCTCTATAAAAGAGACCATCTTGTATGAATGATATATCTTTTATTATTAATCAATCAATCCAAGTTTTGAGTTATTGTGATTTTTGTTCTCTGGTGCTCTTGTTCCTCTTCCTGCCTGCGCGTGCCAACATCCCAAGTCTCTAGGAGAAACCTTGGCCGCCCTCTCCTTTTCTATACTCCTTCCTTATCTCTTTGCCTCTATTCTAAATTTTCTATTATTCTTTAACCCTTGTATGGTGATCTTGTAGATCCCTCAGTAGCCACGAATCCAGGATTCAAGGTGATCGTCATCCAGGTCAGCGGAAACTTGGCCGCAGATCCGTGGGCTCAAGGCTTCGTCATCTAGGGCGCATCCACTAGGCAGAGCAACCCCTTCAACACTTTGATCTTTCTTCTCTTTCCAGGTACACCCCTCTAATCTACTATTAACTTTATTGTAGGAGAGCAAGCCCTACTGGGGCTTTTTAGCCTCGGCGGTCCTTCTTCTTTATTTTTTTAGGAACTGTTTCGCGTGTAGATTTACTGTGAATTTTTCTGAATCCCTCTTAGGCTTTTACTTTGGAAGAATAATCAGCTGCAATCATTAATTATTAAAAAAAAAAAAATTACTTGCATGCGAATCGGTCCCGCATCAGTTTCGTATCAGAGCATAGTTAGGGCTTAATTTTAATTCACGTTATTATTAGTATATCATCTGTTAATTGAATTGTTTTTGCCTGCATACACATTAAAAAATTACAAAATTTATTTCTTTAGATTTTTTATAATTTAAAGTATTTTTCGTTATTTTCTGAGAATTTAATTCAATCTATGAATTAATTGCATGCCTGATTACTCATAAAAAATATAAAAATTCTTGAGATTTTATTAATCGAATTATTTCTGGCTTCATACACATAAAAAAAATTATTACAAAATTTATTTCTCTGGATTCGATATAATTGAAGGTGTTTTTGTTAATTTTTGAAGATTTAATTTGATATGTGGAAAAAAATTTCTGAGATTTATTGCTATTTATAGATTTCTGGATTAGGGTTTGTTTTATATGTCATTAATCTGCATTAAATTACTCTTAAGGGCTTTCATTGATGTCAGATAAGGGAGGGATTGAGACCCCTTCCTTGGTCCAAAACAACCATCCGTGCATTCCGATCCCAAGCCTCTAATCTAAAACTGAGTAGCAACTTAATTGACATTTGCCCTAGAGGGCTAGGGACACCAACAGTCGGTTTAGTGTACTGGAGGAGACTAGTACAAATCAATCTGGCGTATGCTCTGAAATTGGTGTCTAGAAGGGAGGTCAAATGTCAAACAACTTAAGCAGAGTGTTGGGGTTATTCTAATTAGGCACCTGCAATTTGCGGGACGAGCCTCCCCCCTTCCACCTGTCCCAACTGGCCAATTGAAGAGTTACTGTTAGATTGGCTTGCATTAAGCCAAATCCTTTACTCTGGATGACTAGGTCTAGCATACCGTAGTCCGAGTCAGTCTGAGTCTTGTATGCTTGATTGTGCTTGCATGTGCACTAGATCAGGAGCATCTTTTCGCCCGTCACCACCTCCATTACAGGCTGAACCCATGGCTAATCAAAACATTGATGATCACTTAAGGATCATCACTGAACAACTAGCCCGAATGAACCAAGACATCAAGCAATCTGAGGCTAGATTAGGGTTCAGGTTCGATCAAGTCGAAACTAGGTTGGGCATCCTAGAAGAAGCCCGTGAGCCCACACTGAGTCTGATCATGATACCCCACCTCATCCTAGGAAAGCCCAACAGCCTGACCTCTACATAAGGCCAAACCCTAGGAGACCACTTCGACCTGATCCAGTCCTAGATGTCCTCCCTAGGAGACCCAATCATGAGGCAGTAGACCAAGAAGAAAGAGCCCTTAGAAGTGTCAGACTTGAAGCACCTACTTTTGATGGCTCTATGGACCCTAAGGACTACCTAGATTGGGAGGAAGGGATGGACCAGTACTTTAACTGGTACGATATGTCTGAATAGCATAAGTTTAAGTTTGCCAAGCTTAAGTTAGTACGACAGGCTAGGTTATACTGGGCCACTTTAGAGCGAAGGCAATTATTAGAGGGAAGAGACCCCATAGTCACTTGGCATGCCATGAAGGCTAGACTTAGGTCCAATTATGTCCCCACATTGTATGAACAGAGCCTATTGGACCAGTGGCAGGGATTAATTCAGGGTAGTAAAACTGTGAATGAATACATTGCTACATCCCAAGAGTATACCATGAGGTGTAATATCGTTCAGTCTGAGGAAGTCATCCTATCCAAGTTTAGGTATGGCCTGAGAGCATATATTCAAAGAGAACTCTACCTAAGAAGGGTACACGATTTAGAAGAAGCTTACCAAGTTGCTAGGGATTATGAACGTTTTCAGAGAGGGCCACCCTATCGTAGATCAGAGGCTACCAAGAGCCCTAGCCTATATCCAGGATCTAGCCAGGCCTATCCTAGTCGTCCCAGACCTACCTAGTACTCAGACCCCCGCCAGACTTTTCCGAGTCGACCCAACACTAGCCGATCCAGTACAAGCCGAACTGAGTTGAGTCGACCCCAGAATAGTACCCCTATACTCCAGAGAGAGGATAAGGGCAAATCTGTAGAGGTCCAAAGAAATTCCAACCCCCAGATCAAATGCTTTAGATGCAACAAACCGGGACATATGATCAGCCAGTGCCCAGTCAGATCCCTTCATATAGATGAGTTACCTGAGACTGAATCCGAGTCCCTAGTTGAGCCTGAGGAGAGGTCTATGAGGCTGATACCCATCTGATAGATGAGTACGATGGAGAGGAGGAAACATTTGAGTCTGAAGACCTACTAGGAGTGGTTAGATGTATCTTGACCCAGACTCAAACTAAGGACCAGGAAGATTGGCGTAGGACTAACATCCTACAGACTTTTGTTAAGATAGGGGATAAGGTGCTCAAGATCATAGTGGGTAGCGGGAGTTGTGTCAATGCGTCTCTACCAATACAATTAAGTCATTAGGATTGACCACAGTTCCCCATCCTAGTCCCTATAAGGTCTTGTTGGTAGATTCCACCTATATCCCAATCAAGTCCAGATGCCAAATACTAATCAAATTGCAAAATTATGAGGAAAAGGTATGGTGCGATGTAATTCCTATGGTGTTAGTAGTATTATATTAGGTCGACCTTGGCTTTACGATCACGATGCCACCTTGTTTGGTCGATCCAACATCTGCTCTTTTAAACACAATGGGAACAAGTATGTGATACATCTAACTCCACCTAGGGACCCAATCAAGAAAGGATCTAGCAACCTTAAGGATAGCAAGCCAAGAGTTAATCTTGATTAAAGCTAAGGAATTAGAAAAGGACATCACTGAGGGTAATCCTGTTTGGATTTTGACCACTAAAGAGATCTATGAATCAATCCAAAAGGAACAACCCCCATAAGTAATTAAGATCCTAGAGGAGTTTAAGGATGTCTTCCCTAAAGAATTGCCTGATCAGTTACCACCCCTAAGAAACATCCAACATGCCATTGACCTGATCCTAGGATCCACCCTCCCAAACCTTCCCTATTATAGGATGAACCCCACTGAGCATCAAGAACTACAAAAATAAGTAGGAGAATTACTTAGGAAAGGTTTCATTAGGGAGAGCCTTAAGTCCTTGTGCAGTTCCTGCACTATTAACCCCTAAGAAGGATGGTACCTGGAGAATGTGCATGGGCCATCAACAAAATCACTATCAAGTATAGGTTCCCTATCCCCAGACTAGATGACATGTTGGACATGATGGCAGGTGCTACTATCTTTTCCAAAATAGACCTTAAGAGTGGCTACCATCAGGTTAGAATTAGACCAGGGGATGAGTGGAAGACTGCATTTAAGACTAGAGATGGTCTGTTTGAGTGGGTCGTGATGCCTTTTGGGCTGTCAAACGCACCTAGCACATTCATGAGAATCATGACCCAGGTCCTGAAAGAGTACACGGAAAAATTCTTAGTGGTCTATTTTGATGATATATTAATTTATAGCAAGACCAAAGAGGACCATCTTAACCATCTCAGATTAATCTGTCAGACCCTTAGAGAGAATAGCCTATATGCAAACCTTAAGAAGTATGATTTTATGACGCATAGGGTTATCTTTCTAGGTTTTATGGTAACCCCAGAAGGTGTTTCAACGGATCCTGAAAAGGTTAGGTCGGTCGTAGAGTGGCGGTACCCATGAACGTCCACGATGTCCGCAGCTTCCATGGCCTAGCAACCTTTTACAGGAGATTCATTAGGGGATTTAGCACCATTATCGCACCCATCACTGATTGTATTAGGAAGAGTAATTTTGAGTGGACTAAGTCAGCTAATAAGGCCTTCCTAGAGCTTAAGGATAGGATGACTCATGCACCTATACTTAGACTTCCAGACTTTTCTAAGGTGTTTGAGGTTGCGTGCGACGCGTCGGGAGTAGGCATAGGTGGAGTGTTAAGCCAAGAAAATCACCCCATAACTTTCTTTAGTGAAAAGCTAAATGAAGCTAAACTTAGATATTTCACCTATGATAAGGAATTCTATGCGGTAGTAGCCCTTAAGTATTGGATACATTACTTACTACCGCAGGAGTTTGTCTGATCATGAGGTACTCCGATTTCTGAACTCCCAAAAGAAGCTAAATTCTAGGCATGGAAAATGGGTTGAATACATTCAGGCATACACTTTATCCTGAAACACCGTGATAGAAAATAAGGTATAAGCCGTAAGTCTTTGTTGTTGAGTGTTAGCACCGAAGTTATAGGATTCGACCGGACAAAAGATGAGTATGAGACCTGTCATGACTTTGGTGTAATTTATAAGATCCTTCAGCTAGGGCCATCCAGTACCAGTGAAGATTATACCATCCAGGATGGTTACCTTTTTAGGGGCAATAGACTTTGTATCCCTAGGACGTCACTTAGAGAATTCCTAGTCTGGGAAACACATGCTGGGGATTAGCTGGTCATTTTGGAAGAGATAAGACTATTCTAGCGATAGAGGACCAATTTTACTGGCCAGGATTAAAAAGGCTCATTGCCCTGATAATAGCCCGATGTTAACTTGTGCCGTTGCAAAACAGCAGAAACAGAACACCATCTATATACTCCTTTGCCAGTGCCTGATCGTCCTTGGCAAGACCTCAGTATGGACTTCATTCTATGATTACCTAAAACCCAGAAGAAGCACGACTCCATCTTTGTAGTGGTCGATAGGTTCTCTAAGATGGCTCATTTCATCCCTTGTTCACAAACCTTTGACGCGTCTAGGGGAGCCCGACTTTTCTTAGACAGCGTGGTCAAGCTCCATGGCCTACCTAAGACCATTGTTTCTGATAGGGATGTTACGCTCACCAGCTACTTTTGAAAAACGCTATGGCATCTGTTAGGGACCAAACTTAATTTTTCCATAGCCTTTCACCCCCAAACGGATGGGCAAACTGAAGTGGTGAACCGTAGTTTAGGAAATCTTCTTAGGTGCCTTGTAGGCGAACACCTAGGGACGTGGGATTTATTACTGCCTCATACAGAGTTCGCCTACAATAGCTCAGTGAACAGGTCCACGGGCAAGAGTCCATTTGAGATAGTCCATGGGTACAAGCCTAATCCTCCACTTGATCTAATTCCTTTACCCCTCCACACGAGTCTCAGAGTCCGCACAATCATTTGCACAGCATATCAAAGACTTACATAAGGACATTAGCCAAAAATAAATCTAAGTAATGAAATTATAAAAGACTGGCTAACTCCTGAAGAAGAGCCAAAGAGTTCGGTATAGGGGATTATGTCATGGTTAGGCTTAGGCTGAACGGTTCCCACCAGGTACCGTTAAGAAACTTTACGCTCATGGAGCTCGTCCTTTAAAATAATAGAGAAGGTAGGACCCAATGCCTATGTGCTAGATCTGCCCTCGGATTGGGGCATTAGCTCTACCTTCAATATTGCAGACCTAGTAGAATATAGGAAACGGCAGCGATTCTAGTGAGTACTTTGGACCTAACCCTCTTTCATGAGCAAACCTACCCAAGAGTGTCCATCACCAATTTTATCTAAGCGAGGAGCGGATCGAGCATATCCTAGACGATCAAGCCATTACGATCCGGAACCGCGGTTATCAATGCTATCTGGTCCGATGGCAGGGTCGCCCCGAATCTGACGATTCATGGATTACTAGAGAGGATTTGCAACACCTCGACCCAGACCTACTAGAGAGATACCAGAGCCAAATGACCCATACTCGACGGGATCGAGTTCTTCCCACCCCGGGAGAATTGGTGCGGGCACCAGGATCAAGCAAAGGATTCTTAACCCTATGTGATATCTGATTAGTTATGATTCAAGTCTTGAGTTAGGAAATAAAGTTTAGTTTATTTTGAGTCCCGTCCAGTTCATTTTATTCTAAATTGAGTCCTGTCCAGTTCAGTTTATTTTAATGTGAGTCCTGTAGTAAGTTCATCAGCTTATAAGAGGAGACATCAGTATTGGAGCAGAAGACAAGGCCATCACAGTCAGACAGAGCAGCTGCTAAATTCAAGTTGGTGCCACACCTACTTCAAGCAGCCCACATGCTACCTAGCAGAGCAAGCAACCTTCCGATCTAGATGATAATTTTCCTCATCTGGCTGATGCCGATTTCATGCCAAATCAAGCTGCCGCCAATTGCATCTGACCGCTTTCCAAGATCACCTTCCTCTGATTGCATCTCAATCATATCTACAAGATCACCTGCCTCATCTGGACACCACAGATTTCATGCCGAATCTAGCTGCCGCTGATTGCATCTAGAAGATCACTTTCCTTATATGGATGCCGCAGATTTCATGCCAAATTTGACTAGGGCACCTTTTTTTTTCTCTTTCCATACCTATATTTTCTTGGACCCCAAGTCTCTTTTTCTATAAAAGAGACCCTTTTGTATGAATGATGTATCTTTTATTATTAATCAATCAATCACAAGTTTTGAGTTATTGTGATTTTGTTAGTTCTCTGGTGCTCTTGAAACCTTGGCTGCCCTCTCCTTTTCTCTACTCCTTTCTTGTCTCTTTGCCTCTATTCTAAATTTTCTCTATTATTCTTTAACCCTTGTATGGTGATCTTGCAGATCCCTCAGTAGCCACGAATCCAGGATTCAAGGTGATCGTCATCCAGGTAGCGGATACTTGGCCGCAGATCCATGGGCTCAAGGCTTGGTCATTTAGGGCGCATCCGCCAGACAGAGCAACCCCTTCAACACTTTGATCTTCCTCTTTTGCCAGGTACACCCCTCTCTACTAGTAACTTTATTGTAGGAGAGCAAGCCTACCGGGGCTTCTTAGCTTCGGCGGTCCTTCTTCTTTATTTTTTAGGAACTATTTTGCGTGCGGATTTACTGTGAGTTTTCTGAATCCCTCTTAGGCTATTACTTTGGGAAATAATCAACTGTAATCATTAATCATTAAAAAAAATACTTACATGCGAATCGATCCTACATCATCTGCACCCTTTTGACTTTTAAGACATTTTGAAATAGATTGACTTTCTCTTGGCAGAAAGCCATGGCTGTTAGATTTGCAGATACCGAACATCAGATATTACCTATTCATGCCTGCGAGGGCAGGAGATGATGGCTCCTGCTCAAAACTGCTAGGGCATGGTCCTCTAGTCGATGGCTTCAAGATTGGCAAGCGAAGGAAGCTGCCCTTGATGCATTTTCTCTCTCTGGTTTGTTGAGCCAGTCTGACACGACTTAGTTGAAGCTGGATGAAGCCATCCATTGCGAAATAATGCCGAGTCCAACTTGTAAATCAATGGCGGTAAAATGAACAGGTGTTTCTGAGTCTAGGCTAAAGATAATAGTAATATTCGTAGGCTCATAAACAGATTGTATTTGGATTAGATCCATTTTTATTGACATCCAAAATTGTGAGAAAAAAAAAAAAGCAATATAGATTTAGATCCGAATCCATGAATTTGCATCCAAACTTCTTCCTTTTTTTTTTTTTTTTTTGAAACAATGGGAATCTGATCTTGAACAGTGAGAATTTCTGTCCTTGATTATTTTATATTTGATATTATTTTCTGATATTATTGATTTGGCTCGTACCCATAATTTATTTTTTCATTCATAATTAGATTTGAAATTAAATTTTTAAAATTTAATTTAGCACATGATTTTAATGGACCAACTAGCCAAAAGTCAATAATTTTCAATACTAAAAAGACTGCTATCACAATAGTTTATGAGAGATTGTAATATGAAATGAGCATTATGAAAAGAGAATGATTTAAAAACGAAAAAATAATCACTTTTGAAAAGATATATATTTTTATTTATATTTAGTTTTAGTGAAACAAAAGCAAATCTAAATATCGATGGGAATTTTAGAATTAAAATAGCAATGGAGGAAAGAGCATACAGCAGGGAAGAATAAAAAAAAAGGTGTAAATTAAAATATGAAAAAAAGAATAATATAAATATTGTAGTTATTTTTATATTTTTAACTTTGTGAGCGTGTAGAGAGAGAGAGAGAGAGAGAGAGAGAAAGAGATCGATTCAATGAAAAAAAAAAAAAAACTGGATTCTAAAAATAAAATCCAAATTTGATCCAATAAAACTATCAAAAACCAGTTTGGATCTTCAACCGATTATCATCAAATAATTGGGTCCGTTCATCAAGTTTTCAGGGTTCATTTACACCCCTAAATATTTGGGGTAACATAACACCATTTATTCAATCAAGCCAGCAGAAATCTTATTGAAGTTCACTGCTACAATACAAGTACTTATTGCGGTCATTTGATAGACCCTCTCTAACAAAAACAATACTTCACTCAGCAACCCGTTGGACTCCATAAATAACGAGACTACGAAAAACGTTAGAGATGAAACCATGGAGAGTGCTGATCACCTGGCTTAGTAGGTGTAGCCTTTTTGGAACATTCCTTTCTGGCCTCCGTACTCTCACCATCCGCAGTGTAGCGGCCAAGCTGAGCAAGAGAGTTGGCCTTAGCACGCACCAAGAGTGCTTTCTGTGCAGCTTCCACATTCTCTGGACGCCCCTGCCATGTCTTCAACACAGTATTTTGAAGAGCTCGTGCATACGAGAAAGAGACATGCCATGGATTGGGGCCTTGGTTCATTGCATTCAAGTTCAATGTTGCTTCCATTTCAGACTGCCCTCCCGACAGAAACTGTAAATTGATCATGATTGTTATCATACTGCAGAATCATCTTAAGTCACTGCTTCTAAAGCACAAAGCAGGCTGGTCATAATGATTAATTGATTGATTAAAACTTTTTTGTCTGATGCCCATATTTTCTGACCACCAAAAGGATGGTGCTCTTTGGTGGCATTATTTTTCGAACATCTCCGATGTCTCCGGACAAGAAATGTGGCAGATATGCTATAGATATAATTGAAAAAAACAAAGGCACTGCAAAAGGATGTGGTTTTGGGGAATACCATGATTCCAGGAACTGCAGGTGGTACCCTCCTCTTTAGCAGTTTGAGAGTGAACTTGGCAACGGTCTCTGGAGATGCCTTTTCATTGTGTTCAGCACCTGGAGTGACCATACTGGGTTTCAGAAGAATGCCCTCAAACACGACATTATTTTGGGCAAGGTAGTAGAATACTTCTGCCCAGACATTCTCTGCCACTTCAAGGGTCCTTTCAATGGAGTGGTCTCCATCAAGGAGAATCTCAGGTTCCACTATCGGCACAAGCCCATTGTCCTGCAAACATGGCAGCCATAAGAACATGTACCGACCAATAAGACAGATGCAGGTAAAAAGCATGATACTAAGAAGAAGAGGCATGATTTTTAGATGTCTAATTGTTTACAAACGGGACTGCTTGACAAATTCACAGAAGAGATCTCCACTACTTCTATCAATCAGCTTGTAACCTTTCAAGCTTAATCTTGAGAAATTATGTCAGAAAATTTTCTGCTCGCTGGACAATAGTCTGGAAATCTACAGCAAAAGTTTAGTAGTATACCAAATATAGAATTTCTAAAGCCTGGAACATGCAACCTTTTATTATGTCCGCAGGCATTTAAACTCCTATAGAATTGGCGGAGAACAAGGATTTGGACAGATAAATCTCAGGTCAATCTGACTTGCCAATTAGGACCATGATGTAGTCTTTAACGTTTGTCAGGAATTATTGCCTTGGAATGCTTCCTTAATTCCGAGTTTGTGAGATGCAATTAAAGAAGTAGGTTACTACCACCCAACAAACTGAAACCTTTAATTTTTCAGATGTCCAGGATTATATGCTTTGAAACAACACAAAACTCTGTCAGAAAAAGCAAAAAACTCTATTTATTCCTACTTTCTGAAAAGTGAGATAACTTACGGATGCATGTGTAGGCAGATGAATGTATGCATAAAAGAATGGTCTGAAACAACTGGCAGTTGAAAAGAATTAACATATTGCAGCTTGTAAGTATCATGCAGCTGAAAACTGAAAATGATCACAATTCTTCATTCTATGGGATCTCACTTTTAGACTGTACTCTTACTGGCATCTGAAGAAAAGTGATACCTGAGCGATAGCAGCATAACGAGCAAGTCCCCATGCAGCCTCTTTAACAGCCAGGACAGAAGGACCACAAGGAATGCTAACAACTGTTCGCCTGCAAATTTTGAGGCAGTATATTAGACATTTGTGATGATGCTAGCAATTTTTTCTGGATGTCATGAACAGAGAAGCTAAAGAGCCATTCAGGTGCCTAACAAAATGGATCTAGACTAACCACTTAGCAAAACGTGCCCCTTGCTTGTAATATTCAGCACATCTTGATGCCAATCCATCCAAACCTTGGCACCAAGATTCATTATTTGATCCTGGTAAGGGAACCAGACCCTTGGCAGGACAAGAAAACCAGAGCACATATGTGAATCAGCAAAAAATATCTAAGGTCAGAGTAGTTGAAATCTAAAATCAGGCATGGATGCAAACCCTTGTTGCAGAAATACCTTGTCAACTTTAATTCCGGGGACTATCTTCTCCTCACGCAGACAATCTACAAACTTCTTTCCATCTATTGTAGACTGGTAAAGTGTTTCCTCAAAAAGAATGGCACCAGAGATATATTCACCTAAACCACGAGTTGTCAGCAAAAGCTGTCTGTAACCCTGGCGATTTGCTTCTGTATTATCCAAACCAATAGAAGCAAGCCTCTTTCCACATGTAGCATTTGATTCATCAATTGCGAGGATTCCACGGCCAAGGGAAGCAACAGATTTCTACAAAAGACATATTCATGAGATAAGTGCCAGACATTTAAGCATAAATATCCTTATCTCATAATCCTAATCTTATTTGCTAAATATCTGTTCCAAGGCATGGAAACTGGTGCAAGAGAAATATGTGGAACATAGAGTTAAAAATTTGTGCAACAAATCTGGACACATTAAACATATCTCATAGTTAGACTAACATATAATTGTATCAAAGCTATCAGAGTAACAAGTCATTTTGATCAAAGTCAAAATCATTACATGGCCTGAAACAATCACATCATTATCCATTGGAACCTCTAGCAACATGGTACTTCATTGTGCTAGTAGTCTCTTGCATCATGCAACATGGTACCACACTCTCGGTTTTATAAAAGGGGTCTCCATGCAGGACCAAGTGACATGCATGCTTTAAGAAACCAAACAAATGCATGAATACTGACATAATTCAGACAATAAAAGCACAAAATCATCTCCAGCATTAAAACCATGCGATTAAATTTCCAGAAAGTTTGATCATGTTTGATAAAACAAAATTTTCTCTTCCAGTATCTCATAGACTATATTTGGTTATTTTACCTCAAATCTTAGATAGCATGATTCTCTCTCTCTCTCTCTCTCTCTCTCTCATGCTTCAATTATCCAAATTTCATATTTTCAATAGAGTGAATCAAAACAAGTTTAAGTGAGTCATTATATGAGTTCAATGTTAGGAGCTTAGGAGAAACTAACAATGTCGTGATGAAGGTTTTAAATCCCCTGCGGTTGGGAGGTTCCTGGTTTCTCCATGGAACAAGACATCATGCTATATCCTACCCTATCCTGATGACCATCTAGTTAGAGTGCCTTGATTGATACACTCATCTCCCTGTCCTTTTGCTTTTCTTTTTTTATTTTTATTTTCTTTCATCTTTCTTTCTTCTTTTCTTTTTTTTTTTCCTTCCTTCCATTCCTTTTCTTCTATCTTCCTTTTTACCCTTTTTTTTTTTTTTTCTTTTTTATTTCTTCTTCATTAATTTCTCTTCCTCCCTTTTTCTTCCTCTTATGTTCTTTTTCCTTCTTTTTCCCTTTTATTCTTCGTTTCTTTCTATTTTATTCTTCGTTTCTTTCTTTTTTTTTTTTCTCTTCTTTCTAGAGATGGGCACTGGGTCGTGCCGTACTAGCCCGCTGGGCCAGGAAAAAAAATTGACCGTGCCTGGCATGGCCCGATAAAAAAAATTTATCGCCCGGCACGGCCCGCGGCCCATTTTGGGCTGGGCCATGCCAAGCACGATAAGGCATTGATGTGGGCACGATAAGTTTTTCAGAATATTTCCACGACCTCTCTTTTTAACTTCTTCCTTTTTTTTAATCTTTTTCCGTTCTCTGTTTTCTCTGATTTGATTTTGATGTTGGGAGCAGCACCGAAGCTACCTTCTTCCTCTTCGCCGTCGACTTGAGCCCATTCTCTTCATCGGCGCTGGACCTCGCTGCCATCACTCCCCTTGCCTTGGAAGCTGACAGAACTCTTTCCATCTTGTCGCCGTCGCAGCCATTGACCTCTTCATCCTTCGTCGCTTCCTTCTTCTCGTTTGTTCCCCTTTTGCTCTTCCTCCACTGCCTCTTCTTTTTCCTTTGTCATCGAGATCGCTGCCATCTCCTTGTCGATGCCATTTCCCCTTTCCGTTTTTTTCTCCGTGGTGTTGTTGCTGGATCCTTGGCAAACTTCGTCGCCACCGCGACCTCTTTCTCCCTCTTCCTCCTAGCCATTGCCGTTTCCCTAGCTAAGCTCCATGGTAAACCCTCCCTCTCCTAGTTCTTGCCGTTGGCTGGGTGAAGAGTTTGGCTGATCAATGGGTTTTGGCTGAGGGTGAAGAACACGTTGTTTTCTTTATATGAAGTGAGCCTGAAACAGTGAAATATGTGCTTTCTTGCTTTGCTTATGGGTCAGCACGACCCAGGCCCTTATGGGCCGTGCCTGGGTTGGCACATGGGCCATGCCGTGCCAGTCCAGACACTAATGGGCCGTGCCAGGCTTGGTCCGCGAGCCGAGATATCCAAGCCTGGCATGGCCCCCTTTTATGGGCCATGCCTGGCACGACCTGGCTACAGGCACGATCCGATACTGTAGCAACCGGGTCGTGCCAGGCACGACCCGGTTCTTGCCGGCTTGGGCCGGGCCACCCATGGCCCGGCCCAATGCCCATGTCTACTTCTTTCCTTGCATAGTTAAGTTTCAATGTCTCATACCTATTCCAATCTTATTTTCCCACGGGAATAAGATGTGATAGCTAGGACGCCCTTCATCCCACTAAGACTTAAAATCATGGTTATGATTTTTCACTTATGTCATGTTCATCACCTTTAAATGCTTAAAACTTTATCATAGAAATCAAATTTCATGTTTAAATTTTAAAGTAATAATTTTTACTTATTTAGTTCAAACAGGCATACAAAACCCAACCTAGCTGCCACAGTGTGTTTACACCAAATTGTTTTAAACAATAATGTTAAAAAAAAATAAAAAAGAAATTGAAAGATTAATGCATGTATGTGTGTATAGAGAAAGAAGATTTGACATGGCTACACTTGAGTAAATCATCACTTACATTTGGCCATATCTAAATTATATAATTGAGGTTCAGATTCGATTATTTGAGACATTGGATATGATTTATAGCTTCTAAGCTGTTTAAATAAGAAAAATCATGTGATTTGAAGACTCCTAATCCATGCATTGAGTGGTCAAAGAAACAAATATAACATGAAACAATACTTATTTCCTTCAGCACTTGATGCATGGGATAGAGGTCACCAAATCATATAATTCTATATATTTAAGCATTTTAGAGTAGTAGAACGCATCAAATGGCTTCAACCATTGATGTGTAACCCCTATCATCCAATCTAGTTTGATAGGATCTGAGTGAAGATCCATTCAAGTGTCGCCCAGTGAAACTATTCCACACCAATGATTCAGGTCACAGATGTGATCTACTGCCTCTAAATAGGTTACACACAAAAATTTATGTAACTATAGAGGCTCTTCATCTTTGTATTAAGTATTCAAAAATTGCAATGTTTAAAGAACATGAAACAACAAATGCTTTTGATCTACATGCGGTTGAAAGGTAGTAGATTACGTGCAGTGGCTCAAACATCCGTGGGACCTCTATGATCCAATTTTTTTTTTTAAAAAGTGACTTTATAAGAGTTAGAGATTCTAAGAAATGACAAAAAAACCCAGGAACAAATGCTCCAAAAATGATTTTTCTTTTTTACACGAAAGGAAAGGATTTTCATAGATTGCAAGAGACATTAAAGGATAAAAAATCACTCTTTGCCTCCTTTTACTTGCTCCTATAAACAAATAAATATTGCACTAAATGATGTATAAGTAGGTTGCTCAAAATTAGGTTGCTTAAGCCCCCTCTTTATTTTGTCTACTCGTAGCTTCCTTAATAGATCGCCAATGTTTATAAAAGAAAGTAAAATTTAAAAAACTTTTAGTATGAACATGGTATATTTAACAATACATAAATTACATTTGCCTTTTGTATTCATATAAACAGGAACTTGAATTGCCTAACTATCATGAGATTTTTTTCACACAAGCAATCAATAACACCAAAATCATCCTAAACATAAAACATAAATAACAAAATTTGAACCCTGTTGCAATCTGAGCATATCTAGCTTACTCACCGACTCAGATTCAAAACGCCGAACCATCACAAAAGAAAGAACTTAAATCATGATCCATTAACAAACAGGCATGAAAAAAACAGCGAAATCAATAGAAAATAACTGGAAACAATCAAATAAACCACGAAAAAGCGAAACTTTTGCACAATCCTGCCTTTTCAAAAAGCGAAACCGAGAGATCCAATCCCGATCAAAGGCGAAGAGCACGAGAAAACGATTCCGAACCCGGATCACGCTATCGCCAAAGGGAATAAAGGGGAAAAGCAGCAGAGAATGGGATGGTGGCTCAAGATTAGCGTTAAGGTTAGATAAGTTACTCACGGCGGTCTCGACGAGCTCGTCGGTGTACGACCCAGCCCTGACCACCGGCACGGAGACCCGCCGGAACGCTGGCCGGCTGGACGCTCCCCTGTCCAACGGCTTCCGGCCGCCGACCCACTGGCTCGCTGGAGAACTCAGCTTCACCGTCGCCATCTCTCTCTCTCTTCCCGCTCCTTCCCTCTCTCAGCGCGGCTCTTAATATAGGAGGGAAGGCGGAAGAAGCCAAAAAAAAAAAAAAAAAAAAAGAAAAATCTAAAGCGTAACCCAAGTTGTAACGAAAAAGACTTACGTACATTCTGATTTGGGAACGAACCTGGGGACTGGTAGTCCCACCAATCAGCCTCATTAAAAACAGAAAACCGTGAAGTCCGATGTTATGATATTGTTCGCCATGGAATTTTTTCCCCTCCTTCGGCGCTCCGCGCGCGGTCCCTGCGACCGAAGCCGATTCCCTGGCAAATACGCTTATCGTCGAAGCTGTTATCTCAGTCGCTGATTGTGATCGGACGGAGAAGAAATGGCGAAATTGGATCCCTCGCGGCATGCTTGGTAGGTGAGGTCAGATCACGTGTTACACTTGAACTTCTTTATTCGATGATGCCTATTACTATATACTCTTTTGTTGTTTCTTTATAGCCGTCCGGTAGGCGATTAGAGAGTTTGAAGGAAGAGTTGATTTTATTTCGAGTTTAGGTTATGGAAGGTGGCTCACCAACCCCCGTATGAGAGCTTCCATTTTTAAATTTCTTAAAATCCTCACCCGTCCTTCTCCGTTTGTTTGGGCTTCTCAGTTCCTTTCCCGTTGCTCTTTTTGTTCGCTCCGGTACCTTCTTTCTCTCCTTCGATTTAAGGCAGTGTTTGATATGAGAAAAAAAAAAGATATTTTTAATTTTTTTATTTTTAAATACTATAGCTAAAAAGGATAGATCTGAAAAAATTAATCAGAGAAGATAATTCATAATTAATCATTAATCACGGATTATCTTCTGAACTTATTCCCTAAGAAATCTAAGAACAACTAAAGTTATCCTTAATGGCAGACTTGTAATTTTAAAAAATACTTATTTTCTTAGTTATTCCTTAAATATTATTTCATACATTTATTCAAAAATAACTTTTGAGCTATTAAACACTATCTAATAGTATTTTTATTTTTTTTTTTTTTTTTTTCGTTGACTTCGATATTTCTTCTCTTCCAACTAGGATTAACCTTAGTGCTTGAAAATCAAAATGAACATTAAAAAAAAAAAAAAAATTCAGAGAGGCTATCGGAGCGAATGGGAGTGGAGAGAGAGAGCAGTGGGGCGTCGAAGCGAATGAGAGTTTCAAAAAGTAGTTTAAAAATTAATTTTTTTTTAAAATTAAAGGGCATAGAAAGCAATTTTTGCGATGAGAATAGAAGCTCCCCTGCAGCGTCTGTCTCTCCCACCTTGCTCGTGTAAGTTGAATAAATTTGTATTCACGTTCATGCGTACCGCACGACCTCAATTAAGTAGTCAAAAATTTATATTATTTATAAACTATTCAATACTTCATGACTACCTAAGCTTAATGTCTCTAAATCATATGTTTATATAGGATAGATACATTAGACCACATCTAATGATTCTAAATATTAAAATGAGATTATCATCCTTTAACTCAAAAAGTATAATTTAATTGTATATACGTGCATGTTTATATATGAGACCTCAATATGGCTGTTTGATACATAGCTTTGATGTGATTGGATTTGAACTTTAGGTGTTGTAGCCAAATAATCCTTCTCAAGCGCTCATGAGCATCCAATCACCTTCTTCAGTGAGCTCGAGGTCTTTTGGAATGCTTCTTGCGCTTGGAAGCCTGCAAACAAGTCTCGAGAATCGAAAATTCCGATGAGAACCCTTCAACGCTCAAGTTAATGCTATGAGCAACAGTAAGTTGAGGAAGCTCGAATAAAAAAGAGACCTAGAGAAGTGCTCTCTATGAGCGTATAAGCGTTTAGGAGTTGTGTGTTGAGTTACCTAGTCAGGGGTTCATTTTATCCATTTTATTGGTACTTGGAGTATGTGAAACTAGTTGGAGCATGATAACTTATCAGAGCATTTATGATGGTGGCAGTCATGGCAGCAATGGTAAAGCTTGCTTACTTAGATAGTTGTTGCAGGTTGCTGCAGGGCATGGACGACCGTTACGGTATTTGCAAGATATGTCCTCTATGCCACACCTTTGCTATCCTGTATGGACAGTGGTGAGTGGTGGAACTAGACATGTGGTGGAGCTAGGCATGTGGGCCTCATAATATGGCTACTGGGAACTGCCTGAAGCTGGCCGAGACTGTCTTGCCAAGGCCGAGTGTCTGAAGCCGACTGACTAAGGTCGAGGTTGAGTGGTTAAGGTCAAGCGGCTGTCTTGCCGAGTCCGAGATCGAGGGCCAAGGCCAAGTGCTGACTCCAGTAGCTGAAGGCCGACTCTAAAAGTTTTGTTTGGATTGGTACATTAACTTTTGTTTGGATTGGTAAGCATGCATGAAGAAATAGTCCAAAGCGATGTGGATCTCGAATTTGATGCAACTTGTTCCACCTTGGAGAATTTAACTAGATTGTCCAAAGATATAGGGATGGGCTATCTTGTGTCCTGCAAAAATTTGAGAAGAATTCAAATATTTCAACTAGATATCAAGGAAAAGAAAAAAAAGAAAAATATTTTCTGTTATCTTTATAAAAAGTTTCTTTAACACACACACATATAAAAAGAGAGTATAAAAACTTCAAGGGGGGAGAGAGAGAGAGAGAGTATAAAAACTTCAAGGTTCAAGCAAATTGCCTTGTTTTTCACCATCAATCATATTCATATAGATTTATTATGTTAGATGAAATCTTAAATAAAGCCAAGCCTCTAACTATCATTATTGAAAATAGTGCAACATGATTGCTGGCTAAATCATAACCTCACCATCCATTAGGTACATGATTTTAGCACATAACATCTGCATCTACATAATTCTTGAAATGACATTATGAGAACTTTTCATTATTGATCAAGTGTATAATTTTACAACATGACATATGTATCTATCCGAATCTTGGAATTACATTATGAGTACTTTTTATTGTTGACAAAGTGCATGATTTCAATCCATGACATTTATATCTTTCCTAATTACTTGACTCTTAGGATTACATAACAAGTACTTTCCATTTTATGTATTGATAACAATGTACATACTTGAGACATACAATATAAATACACATGCTCCTACCTAATTGTGTGAGAAAGAATTCAAATTCCTATATATTATGTTATGTAGTATTAGAGCCAGGTTACGAATCAATAAACCCTAGCTTTGTATTCTCCTTTTCCTTCTCAAAATCAAACTACCTCCTTTTGAATCCAAACTTCATTCTCTTTTATCATCGGAACTAAAATAACTTGCCCATGGCCTACTTATCAAATTCTACCACTTATTTTGTAAATTTACTCTTCAATACAATAATTCAACTAAATCCCGACAACTTTTGCCATATAGAAAGCTAGGAAGTAGCCACTACCTAGAGCAAACTGGTTGTAGGGAATGGTTAATGTGTTTTCTCTTTTACTTGCAAAAATAATTACCTCAACTTCTGACGATGAAAAAACCATCACAACCATGCCAAACCCAGCCTACATGATCAAATAATCCTTACATGGCTACTCAACATCTTTGACTCCACGATAAATTTGTTTTTTTGTTTTTTTTTTATTTGTCTCGTGCCTATGATGTTTGTGATGTTTGGAATGCCCTTGAGCAACTATGTGCTACTCAAAATGAAGCTAGGTATAGCGCATTAAAGACCGAGTTTGATGCCCTAAATATGAGGTGTTGTTCCATAGAGGATTATTTATGAGATGCAAAATCTATGACAATTTGTTAACAATCACTTGGCCAATCTCTTTGGCATCAAATTTTGTAGCTATGAACTGAGGGGAATTTTGTATATTTTATAAGAATCAAATTTATATATCATGCAGTAGAAGATAAAAATATACGAATTTAAATTCCAAAGCCCAAGATCCTCAGGGAACAGATTCAGTTAACAAGAAATAACACATAATTAAATAATAGATCATACCTGTGTTTTTGATTGGGGATGAAGCCTGATGAAGCTGGTAAATAATTTACTACTAGCCATCCACGCATCTGGCCTTTAATGGTGATCCATGCAAAGATCTTTGGATGATGTCCTCTCAGGATTGGATGATAACCTTCTTGCGAGGGATGCTAACGCCTCTTTTCTTTTCAATTGATTTCCCAAATTAAGAGAGAATTTCTTGATCAAGATCAAATCTTGATCAATCAAGAGAGAAAAGATTTCTTGATCAAGATCAAATCTTGATCTATCAAAAAAAATAATTTCTTGATCAAGATCAAATCTTGATCAATTAAGAAAGGAAAGATTTCTTAATCAAGATCAAATCTTGATCAACCAAAAAAAAAAGAGAAAACCTTCTTTCAACAACCCAAAAAGAGGGATGAGAGAGAAAGAGGAGCTTTCAACTCTTCAAGAGAGAGAGAGGAATATCCTAGAGAGATAAAGAATATTTTAGAGAGAGAAAATAGGTGTTAGGCATCCAAGAGAGAGAAAAAGGAGTTAGACGTGCCTTTCGAAAGGACTGTCTCTCTCCTTTTTATATATGAAAAGAAGGTTGTATGGTTCCATAAAAAGGGAATTTTATTTCAACCACCTAACTATTCAATGTTGATAACAAATTTAGGATATTTGTTATAACAAATTATCTTAACAAATTTAGGATATTTATTATCATGATAATGTTAGGATTATAACCACCAAACCACATCCCTAAAAAATAGGAAATTGGTTATCCCATGAAACCGTCGCAATCTTGAATTTAGCTTCATGATGATGCTCCAAATCATGGGTGTTCCTTCCTTCATGACGTAGAGATGTGTCATGTCCATCATATGGGCATGAATTCATCTTTCATGTGGCTCGATCTCAGCTCTTGGTTCAATTGGGTTTCCACGAATCAAATCATGCTATCATATGGATCCAATTAAATACCACATTATTAATCTCAATTAATTTAAGCTATCCATCACATAGATCAAGCCTAATTGAGTATACAATTAATGAATTTTATATGTACATCACATATACAAAAGGTCTCTCCCTTGAACACAAATTCTTTCCTCTATGATGAATCCTATCATCAATTTCATGTTCTCTCATTAAGATTGAGTCAAACCCAATCCTAATTAATTGGTCATCTAATTTGAATTAAGGCCAACTAATTTCTATTTTAACTTCATCCAAAATCTTCTTAATGCGTGTGACTCATTAGGTCCCTTGACACGTTGGTAATAATCATGTCCCTAATATTGACCCTAGGGATGACTTGATCAATACCTTATCCAAGTCAATTCTTTAACCAAATCAACTCTTTGATTAAGTCAAAGAATCCATGATTATAAATCATGAGCGGCCTCTAGCAAAGTATCATGACCATCCAGGTGTTAAGGGTTTTATTGACATGGTCATCAACACCTGTCCATGAACAGTTATCATATGATTCAATCCCTTCGTCACATATCCCAGATCAATCAGTGGTATGGAATGTGTCAACCATATAAATGATCTTTATTTACTTGATCTCAGAAAAATTGATTCATATGAATTAGAACTTCGAAACCATTTCGAATTCCAACTCAACCTTGCAAGGATTTAATAGTCAATTTAATCCATCAAGTGGTCATGGGATATAATCCTTTCTATCAAAGGAGACGAATCCTGTCTTGATCAAACACCATCTTTATGCTTCATGTTATATCCAATCGATACTATATTTGGTACCCATGGCTAGAGCGACGTTTGCATGTCGTCAAAGTATAACATTCCACACATGAGGTGCAATGAAGATCTCAAGTCAAAGGATCACTCGCACCATCATCATCAGAGATCAACCATCGACACTATATAGAATATCCATATGGGATCTCTGTGTGGGTCATCTAATGCATCATTACAATAACGAGCATCCACATATCTATCCAAGTATCTCCATATTTCAGCTTGCGAGATCAGCTGCTCACCACAGGGGTGAAGATATGCAATGTGTGCTAGTCTCATCGGCGTTTGATAGTGTCCAATCCTATCTACGCATCGACTAGGAAAGTTTAAAGAATCGAATCATAATGTGCAATTTTGGATCTCCCAATTTGTAATCTCTATTACAAATTTCATATGCACAGTTCACATTCTTTTGAACTTTATCTCACAGATAAAATATATCTTATATATATATATATCTGAATAGATAAAGAAATCAATAATATTTAATTTACATTCATAAAGAAATATATATAAATTATCATCTAATTTAATTGAATTTAGAGCACACACTAACATGAACATCTTGTCTCTGCACTTCTTTATCACCGGCTTTGATGCAACCTTTGAGGAACTTCATGGAGTTTTGCTATAACATGAGGCTTGCATGAAACTTTAGGCAATTAAGAACCTTCCTCCCATGGGTGGCGTTCCATCAACAACACACTACGCTCAGCAAGGCACCTCAAGAGGACCATCTCTAGGACCACCACAAGCATCTTCACGTCCTTGCCACGGTGACGTTTATAATTTTCCATCCAGTTTTGCACCATTTAGACCTTAGACTCTCGCCCTTTCATTCATTGATAATAATAATTAGCTTGACAATAAGCCACGATGCCAAGTATGCTACAAATACATGCACATGGCATTGAAGTACCATTATTAATTTGAGCAGACCTACCAACCTGAATATGACCATCCTCAAGCCAATGTTACTACTATTGATGATATTTGACATATCGATTCCTATGCTTTCACATCATATGACCCTCGACATATCAATCTTGATATATAATCTTTCTATAATGAATTTGGGCAGGTTTCAATTGATGATTGTTCCGCTCTACCTACTCATCACAATTTTCATTTTTTTTTTTTGCTCTCATCTATTGCCGCAAGTCACGTTCCTTCTCCTCGAAAAAGCTCATACAAAAAAGTCCTCAAAGATCGATTGTACCAATGAGGATCCTCTGACGTTCAAGTAAGCGACTCGGAAACAGTAAAGAAAAGAGCTAGTAGAAAATAGCTAGAGAGCTTGAGTTCAGATCCCTTTCTCGTTGTGAGTGTAGGTTCTTATACCCATTCGAAGGTCCCCTTTTCCGCTTTTAGAAGGTGGCTAATTCCGAGGTGCTGTTATCCGATAGCGGACAGACGGACAGGTTGACAGGGACAGGTCGCAACCGATACTGTGCATGTCAGAGGTGTTTTGCCCTGCTAGTCACCTGCCAGGTGCGGTGCCACAGATGGCAGGTGGGCCTAGTCGTGTCAGGCGTGCGCCGTTAGGATAGTGACTATGTGCAGTTGCAGACGGTTAGTGGGCCACGTGGCAGCTGCAGATGGATGGTGGTCCATGTGACAGTGTCAGGCGGCTTAAGGTAGAGGGACCTAGGATCCGAGACAGAGGGACTCAAGGTCTAAGGCCGAGGAGGCCTCGGAGGCTGAGGCTGGGTCCCTTCAGTTGCTTTCTCCGTTAACTCTAACGTGGCTCGATCAGCAACATCACCACCAATTTTAATTTCATAATGTTTTTTATGGCCTACTACATGCCAATTCCATCCAATAACATTGTATGGTGGGTAGAATTGGGCGTTTGACAAGATTCAAATCAGAATTTGTTAAAAGGACTAAATTTTAACCATCCTACCAATGAATGTATGCTTTATGACACTCATATAGGTGTTTTATATAAGTCATGTAGGCAGGTCGAATTAGGCTCGGCCCTTATGAAATTTCTTTCGAGTCAAGTTTAACCTCAGACCTTTGGCTAACATTTATGGCCTCGATTCGGCTAGGCTCATGCCTACCCTAGTGGTGGGTGCTCTATGATACCTCATCATCAGATGCCTTGGTATTGTCTTTGCTATCATTCAAATTTGTTAATTTATAAATCAGCTCGCTACTTCTTATTAGCTTGCTGTGAAATACATTCTTAGCTATCTCAAGCACATAGTTAACCATGCCCTTCACCTTCATAAAGATTCATCCTCCTTTTTTCATGCATATTCTAATGCTCGCTGGCTGGTAACCATGATGATACGATTATTCACTTGCCAATGGATTTTGTATATATCTTAGCTCTAACTTAATCTCTTAGAGTGCAAAGAAACAACATGCTATTACTCACTCTAGCACCAAATTTAAATAAAAGGACCTTGCAAATAACATTGCTGAGCTTATTAGGATTTAATTTTTACACTAAGGATTGTGTGTCTCTCGTCTTCAATTACCCATCCTTTAGTGCAATAATCTCTCTATGATCCATCTCACAGTCAATCCTATTTTTATGCTAGCACAAACCATGTTGAATTGACTTCCACTTTACTTGAGAATGTGTTACTCGATGCTGATTACAAGTTTGCTTCATTACTTTTGAAGAGCAAAATGTTGATTTGTTAACTAAGTGCTTGTCATCTCATCGTATCTTTTATAATTTTATAATTCTTGAGATTATATTGTAATCACTTTTCATTATACCTTAAAAAATAGAGGTGGATGGAGAAACACCAGTCATGATGGGTGAGCTATGAATCGGAAGCATTCCAAAAAGTGGCACCATAAATGGCAGCAAGGCAAGATGGAAGAATAAAATTAATACCGTAATAATGATGTAGGGTCTACCGCCTAACCGCCTTCTTTCAGTCCCTCAGTCTATCTATGTATAAATATTATCTTTCAAAGCCTATCAACTTACATCATATTATTTATGAGTAATAAATGATATAAAATTTAGGCAGATGTTTATCCTATGATAATTTACTTAATAAGTAATATTATACTATCATTTTAATTTTTTTTGAAATATATTTTTATCGTTATTTTTAATAAAATTTAAGAGATAGAAATAATTATTTATTAAATAAAAATCGAACCTAAAATTTATCCAACATATCATTAGAATTCTTTGATAATTAAATAATAATTTTTTACACTAAAATTATTTATCTAATAAAATAAAATAAGAATAACATATCTTAAAATTTCAAATTGAACCAATAATTTGTAAAAGTTCAAATAAACTTGCATTTTGCTAATAACTTGGGAGGAAAAAAAAAAAGGAAGACATAAGATGACATATTCCAAAAACAATGAATTTTTTTATTCAGATATACGTGCGAATAATACGGTCAACGGGAAGTCTCCGACTACCCGAATATTACACAAGCGAACAATAACCGCAGCCGAAGCCCAGCTCGCCATGGCGGGCTCCTCCTTCCTCGCTCTTCCCCTCTCTCTCTCCCAATCTGAATTATAACTGTTGCCCTAACCCTAACCCTAATCCTAAGATCTAATCCCAAATTCCTCGGTCCTGCGATCTGGGAGCGGCATTAATTACGGCAGGGAATCAAATTCGGAGGAGGAGTAAGAGAGCGAAAGAATCCCCAGTCTCCTCTTTCCCGTCATTCCGATCTTAAAACCCTAAACCCCACGCCCTGCTCTAATCCCAACAATTCCATTCCGAACGTCGGGAGTCGGTTTTCATTACAGATGTAAGCCCTGATCCGCTCTCCCGTTTCGTCTCCATCTTACAACCCCAACCTTAAACCTCTATCTTCTCTCCGTTGCCCCATCTTAAATCCCCACTAGAGAAGCTCTGCTCAAAGGTATGAACTTTTTATATTCCCACGTATGGTTCATTAATAACTTTCTTTTGATAATTCCCAATTTTCTGTTTGCATTTCACAGGCATGTATGCTATTTGCTTCGGTGTGGTTTGTTGCATGATGGGTATTGGGTACTCTGTTTTAGAACAGTTAGCTATATAGGGTGGTGAACGTGATGATTTATTGTCTTTTTTGAGGTCTAAGGTACAGGAACAACTGTTAAGAACTCATGATTGAATAGTTCTGGTAGTGATGTTGCTGTTCTAGTTTCAGTTAAGTTGCTGCTGTCTTCTTTTGTGTTTTTTTTTTTTTTTTTGGGTTCTTTTATGATTTTGATTCCTTTTATGTTCATGTGTTTATTGATATCTTTTGAAGCGAACAATGCCAAGGAGTAAAGATGTGTTGTGGGAGCATATAGTGCAGGATGGGCGGAAGGTTCGATGCAAATTTTGCCAAGATGAGTTTGTGGGTGGTGTAACTCGGATGAGATATCATTTTGCAAATACTAGATCGAAAGATATCCGACCATGCAAAGCAGTGCCAGCTTCAGTTCGTATGTGGCATTGCAAGCCGTCCGTGAATTGGAGGCCAAGAGTAGACGACATAACGTCATGAGCTTTCCCAGATCGACTGATAGTTCTTTGGGGTCCATTTTACAGTCGGGGGCTGGTAGCCATGATGGTCAATCTGGAGCTGTCAGTCCTGATGGGCCTCAGGCATATGACTCTGCACCAAGACCCATTCGTTCTTTGAGAAGAAGGATGGGGAAGAGAGCTGCAGACAAAGCAATAATTAAATGCATGATTTGCAATAACTTACCATTTAGCTTGTTAAGGTCGCCAGAGTTTCATGATGCTTGCACTGCAATTGCAAATGCTGGACCCGGGTATGAGCTTCCAAGTAGTGAGATGGCCTGGATGAAATTGTTACCGGAATTGAAGGATGAAGCTGATGTCTACGTTCAGTCTGTGAAGCAGACATGGGACAGATCTGGTTGCACTTTGATGCTCGATTCTTGGACAGAAGGAAGGGATATGCTATTCTTGAATTTGTTCGCAGCTTGTCCTAAAGGTGTTGTATATCTGAAGTCTTTGAGTGTAGTTGGGCATACAACCAATGAACAACATATCTTTAACTTTGTATCTTCAGTTATTGATGAGATTGGCTCACAGAAAGTGGTCCAGTTTATATCAGATAACACCCCAATTTTTGAATCTGTAGGCCGCATGATCGAGGAAAGATACCCTAACATTTTTAAGATTAATTGTGCAAGCTTTTGCGTCAATCTTATATTAAAGGAGATGGATACCCTTGAATATGTGTCTCCTATATTGGAGGATAGTAGAAAGATTGTCGATTTTGTCTACAAGTATCAGCAAGTGTTGAACTTGATGAAAACCCATACCAATGGCCGTGAATTGAAAAGTTCAAGTGCAACTAGATCTGCTACAGATTTCATGTATTTGCATTCAATTTTGAAAGAAGAACTAGCTTTGCAAATATGGTTGCTACAGCAGAATGGATGAACTTGATACAGTGCAAAGGTCTGGAAGGACTAGAAGTGCAAAAGATGCTGCAAGATGATACATTCTGGGCCCATGGGAAAGAGCTAATGAATGCAATTGAACCTCTTGTCAAGGTTTTGAAGATGGTAGATAGCGATGGCTCCACATTAGGATACATATATGAGGCTATGCATAAAGCTAAAGAAGCAATTAAAGAAGTTTTTAAGGGAGAAGATTATAAATTCATGCCTTTCTGGAGAGTCATTGATGATACATGGAATAATCTTCTGTGTGGTGACATACATGCAGCAGCAGCTTATCTGAATCCTCATCTGTTTCATGATGGACATGTGAAGTTGGACTCTGAAGTCAAATTTGGGTTAGACAAGGTTGTACAGAGAATGGTGTCTCAAAATGATGAGAGAATGAAGATTGCTGAAGAACTCAGAGATTATCATCTACTCGATCCCCGTATTTTTGGACTTATGGCAGTCAAGTCTCTTCACATATCTCACCCAAGTAAGATTATATCCTTGTTTATTTCTTGAATTAAAGACCACCAATAAATTCATAATTTGATAATATTCTCTTATCTCTGTAACAGGAATTTGGTGGGACATGTGGGGCAGCTCGGTCCCTGCTTTACAAAGTTTGGCAATTAAAGTGCTTAGCCAGCCTTGCAGCTTCTTATCATGCAAGAGAAATTGGACACTAGATGTTCCACACATGAAAAAGACTGACCAGTTAGATCCTAAAAGATTGCAAGACTTACTGTACGTAAGACTGAATATGCACTTAATGAAGACCTCAAAGCCTAGGAACAACGACTCCACGCCAATTGATCTTGACAAAATTGTGGCTTTTCCAGATGATCTGGAAGGCTTTGACCTCCATGAAGATTGGGGGATTGGTGAAGATAAAAATGTAGCAGAAGGGGAAGAAAGTGAGGGTGATGTTGGCACCAAGTCAGATGCAAATTGTTTCTAATTTTCCGGGACTTTTTGAACCCAGGGATGGTATCTTGCATCATTTTTTCGCTCTTATTGTATTGTACATAATTTGTAATTTGATGGCATTGCAATGAGCTTTTCTCTGAAAGTTTTTATCTACCTTCCACATATAGAGAATAAGTTGTGGTACATTTTTTACTGTTGGAGAAATGCAACGTCTGACATGCATTTGTACACAGACATTCTATTGCTGTATATCATGTAATTTTGTTTTATATACTTCTGTTATATATGTTTTATTAAGTTAGTTATTGGTGCGTTGTTGTTTCAACTGAAAAACTATCATGTCACATGTTAGACAGCTCTAATGATTGATATGGAGCTGGTGGACAGCATGTTTAACTGAAGCAACATGGTGTGCTTGATGCCAGATTTCGATGGGAAGATTTTGGTCTCTACTTCGTCTTCCTTGGAATGTCAATCTGCACAGTTCCAGTACTCAGTAAGAAGATTATTGACAATAAAATTTGAATCAATAGATAAATCTTTACTTTCATGTATCCATCTTAATCTCTTGGCTTGTGAAATTTTCACCTGTTAATGTGACATTTGAAGATTTTATTGTATTAGCCAAGATATTACTTTTCCTTTTCTTTTATCCTCAGGATTGTGGTGTTTCAATTGTTACCTTTCTTTTACTGATTAGTGGTAATGCTTCAATTGTTTCTTGATGTGTTTAGGGAGGATCAGATGCCTTAATTATATTAAACATGAAATCCGGAGTTCTGTCATTCAGGTTGGTTCTTGGCCACACAAGATCAAGGGTGAAGAAGATTGCCATATAAAGACCTTATTTTCCATGTCGCATTTAATCTAGTTATGATGTTGTGTTGGAATGTACTACTCCGCGAGCACATACTTCATCGCTTATAGATGGGCAAAATCTTTGCAGATCTACTCTTCTCTTCTTGAAGGTTGAAAGCATCATACATAAACACTATTCTTTTATATCTTGTTTTCTGATTTTTTATGGGCAGGCAGTGGAGTTGGATAATTTTGCGGCTCCAATGAAAAAAGTAGAGAGAGAGAGAGAGAGAGAGAGAGAGAGAGAATGAAACTTGTGTGCAGATCAAAAAATTCCATTATTCTGATGTATAACTAAAAAATTGCGAGCTAAAAGAAAAATTATTTTATAATGACAACCTCCTAATGTTGATCTTTTCTTTTTTTAAAAAAAAATTATAGAAGGGATTGTGATACAACCCATTGGCCCATCATATAGGTGGGCCTAAGCCTTGTCAATTTGGAGTTGTGATTGAGGTTGACGTGAATTATCTGTGTTTCCCCTGATCATCAAGGAAAGATTCTATGAAGCTTTGTAGAAAACAAAAGCAATCATATTTATTCTTCGGTACCTAAGCCAAAAATTATTAAACACAAAAACCACTTCCAAATATTTGGAGCCCCCCAAGGAAAAAGTTGACGCATTAATTACCTTCCAGATAAATGTGAGAGATCTTCATAGGATTCACGTGACATACGAAGCTCCTAAAATCATTGAACTAAGGTTTGTGAGGGATATCATGCACCTGGGGTGCCACCTGTTAGTATCATTACGAGTTTGAATTGAATCAGCAAGTCCTAAATTCAAATTAATTATATCAAATGATACTTCTACATTGTTATGTATTCTTATGTGTATTGTTCAGCAATTGACATTCTGTGCATAACATCGCAGGATTTTTATATAATTATGCCGAGTAATATTAACAGATCTTAACAAGTTCCTCTTAATGTTTTCTAAGAGAAGATTAATTTACAAGCACCTAGAGAAGAGGAAGTTATAGGTAACAATGTCCTCGTCACCTTTGAACAAACCTCGTCACACAAATTGCCAAGACTAGTTCGAGTCTGTCGTGTAATTATCTCTCTTCCATTTGGTTAAGTGTCATAATCTTCTCGTCAAACTTAAAATTAGTCTCATCATGAGATCTCTCAGATTATCCCTCTCTCTGATTTTAAAATTAAACTAGTCTCCCAAAGACTGTTAGAACTGGACGGGTTCCCATTCGATTGAAGGAATTATTTAATCAAAGTCCCCCTTCTGGGAGAGTATTATTTTGAGTACCTTAGTTTTCTATTGGACCCCATTCTTCGTCCCTTCGTCACCCCAAGGTCCCCAACCTCATCCCTTTCGTGCGAGCTCTCAAAGTACTCTAATGGCATTCATACCGTAGAGCGTAGAGCACAGGAGAAGTAGTGGGACGAGAAAGGTGGGGCCATTCTTCTCGGGTCCAAAGCGTTCGAAGCGTCGAACCTAGCGGTGGCGGCACCGGAGTTGTGGTTATTTCATGATGAACCGTGGAGAAGGCATTTATAATGGATCCGTTGGAGGATGAGGTAGGTCTCCAAATCACTCTAAAAGGTATCACTCTCTTAAGTTATATCTAGGGGTGGCAATCGTGTCGTATTGTGTTGTGTCCCAATCATATTATGTTTTGATCGATTAAAAATACATCAATCCAAACACGACCTATGAGTTAAACAGGTTAGGTAATTTGGACACGAACACGACCTGACTCGAAACAACTAACTCGTCACGAGAGATAGCATTTTTAAACGTATAATAAAAGCTGTAACCTAAATTTTAATAATTTAAATAATATTTAAGATATTTGTAAATATGGAATAATAATTAATGGAATATAAACATGAAAGACAGCATTTAAACGTATAATAAAAGTTGTAACCTAAATTTTAATAATTTAAATAATATTTAAGACATTTGTAAATATGGGATAATAATTAATGGAATATAAACATGAAAGCTTACTGATTCCTGATCTACGTAATTTTTTCGCCCTTGTTCTTCGATGATTAATTGACGAAAGATAGGAAGACATTGATTGCCAACAGAAGACTCTGACGATCAAAGTGCCTCCTAAATTGTAAAAATAGTTAATATTTAAACGCAAGATGATTGGATTTGAGGAAATGGATCATGAAAGAGATGACATTATGACAGACGATAACTGATTTTGTGAAGAAGAGATGAGGAGATGGGAGAAGGGAGCCCGATTTGACCAGAAGACTTGCAGTCCTTGTCTTCAACGGAGCTCGACCATCGTTGGAAGTCAGCCATGGCTTCCCACCCTTGCCGGAAACTAGATCTAGAGATCTAGATCCATCCGAAGTCAGGCATGGCTTCCCACCCTTGCCGGAAACTAGATCTAGAGATCTAGATCCATCCGAATGCCGTCGCCGTCTCTTCTCCGGTAACGATTTTAGCAAGACTCAACCCACAACCCACAGAGAACAAGGATAGATACATACAGCGTAAGCAAAAATTACAAGTGGATTTCGTTGCTTTCCGGTGACGATTTCGTTGCTCGCCGGTGATAATCGAAAAGATCTGGCAACTTCAAAGCTCCGATGAAGGCAAGCGGCAAAAACGAATGGCCAAATGGAAGGTTAGAAGCAAGCTAAGGTTAGGGTTGACTGTTGAACGGGCGAGCGGAACTGCGGAAGGCGAGAAGGCGATCAAAATAACTCAGAGTTAAAAGCGAGCGGGTTGTGGTCCTTGTGGACTTGCGGGCCTATGGGCCAATGGACTGCGTCGAGTTTGGGTTATCCCGATTAAATACACGGGTCATAAACCATTAAATACATGGGTCAAAATAGGTCAGACGAGTTCATGTCACCCGATTAAATACACAGATCAATTTGGGTCAATTCAGGTTAAGCGGTTTGAACCGAACATGACCCATTTAAATTTCATGTTGGCGGGTCGTGTCATACACGGATTTGTATCAAAAAAAATAGTCAACCAAACCCATTTAATTCATGTCGTGTTCGTGTCGAGTTATCGTGTCCTGTCAAAAATTGCCACCCCTGGTTATATCAGTATAACTTAATCTTATTGGATTTAAGGAAAATAAATATTAAATAACTATATGCTTTGTGATACGGCTGGCGGTTTCCCCGGGGTAGTATTATCTTCCGCACGACTTTCGAAAGCAATGATGTGACAACGAAACCCAAAGCCACCAGCGTCGGTCTCTAGCACCGCCCCCAGCGTCGGCTTTCAGCGTCGGCTTTCAGCGTCGGCCCTCAGCGTAGGCCCCCCAGCGTCGGCCCTCAGCGTCGGCCCTCAGCGTCGGCCCTCCGCGTCATCACCAAAGGCCCACTACGCGTTGGCACCAGCGGCTAGGACCCCGCGATTTAAGGTCTACTGCCGAACAGCCTGTTTACCCAAATCGCGGGCAGGTCTCAGCCCGATCAGCAGTTACCGCTACAAGCGGCCCCCTATCCCGCAACAGTCCAACAACTTACCGTTCGATGAAGCAGATTCGACGGTTCCAACAGGCCAAAATATACGGGATTCCCAACAGGTATAAAGGGAGGACCCGAGCTCCATGCGAGGGGACTCTCTTTCAGAAAAACTTCCACTAGAATAATTCAAAAATCATATCCCTGTTCGACGACTCACTAACTTGGGCGTCGGAGGGTCCCGCCGGAACTACCGGCCCGGGACTTTTTGCAGGCTCCGGAAGGAAGACGGCGGTCTCTCTACGCACACAGTGGCCCTAGCCTGCCCGACGTTCATCAGACGTGATTCGGCCGCAACAGATTGGCGCGCCAGGAAGGGGCTAGGCAGAAGACAGACCAAGTCGAGACTCTCCCCTGAAATCTCTCCGATTCTGCAAAGGAAGCGATGGTGACCACGCGAGCACAAGAGGCTTCCTCTAGCCAGGCAGCCGGGCACATCCCGCGAGTGGAGCATTCGGAGGCCAACCCTCATGCTCCACCCCTGGCACCAACGAGCCAACCTGACCGGCTTGATGATCTAGCCCATCAGGTCCAGGATTTGACGACGATGGTCCGAGGGCTGCAAGAGCGCTATGTGGCTGCTGTAACTCAACCCCCTGTGACGGGCGAAGGGGTGCGAGGAACAGTACAGTCTCACCAAGGAGGGACCCCGCCTGAGGTCTCTCACCGCTCACCCCCCGAACCTCATCGTCAAGGGACCTCGAAGCGACGACGGTCTCCTTTCCGTCGCTCCAGTCGCCCCCACCACCGACCGGAAGAAAAGGAGTCCAAGCGGGCGCCTTCTTTGCGCCGTCGATCTTCCTCCCGACTCATCCCAAGGGACCTCGAAGCGACGACGGTCTCCTTCCCGTCGCTCCAGTCGCCCCCGCCACCGACCGGAAGGAAAAGAGTCCAAGCGGGCGCATTCTTTGCGCCGGCAATCTTCTTCTTCCGACTCATCTCGAGGTAACACTCCCCGGAAAACCACTCGGCGGGCCGAGCAAAGGCTTGACGAATACCATCGGCGGTTGGACGAACTCAGCCGTCAGATCGCCGATCCCTATGCAGCGGAGTATGAACGTCGCCCTCCGCTTTCTCGCCGTATCATGAAGGAACCGGTCCCCCCCGGTTTCGTCTCCCTCAATTGGATCCATATGATGGAACGACGGACCCCCTGGACCATCTGGAAAGCTACAAAGTCCTCATGCAGGTCCAGGGAGCGACGGATTCCTTGTTATGCGTCGCCTTCCCGGCTACGCTCCGTAAGGCGGCACGTGCGTGGTACTCCCGTTTACTTCCACGCAGCATCAACTCCTTTCGGCAACTTGAGCGGTCCTTCCTGGCTCATTTTGATGCCTGTCGAAAGATCCCACGAGTTGCCGATAGCCTCTTTGCTGTCCAGCAGAAAAGTGGCGAGACCTTAAAGGATTTCGTCGCTCGATTTAAGGAGGCAGCGCTGGAGGTGTACAACCTGGAAGACTCTGTCGCCACCTTGGCCCTGAAGAGAGGACTTCGCCCGTCCAGATTCGCTTACTCTCTGGATAAGAAGCCTCCGCGTTCCTACGCCGAGCTTCTGAGCCGGGCACAGAAATACATCCGCGCTGACGAGGCAGATTCTTCCCGGAGAGACATTGACAAGAACCCCGGTAACAAACCGCCGCCTTCTGACCGCCTGGTGCACAACCTAGGAAGCCCGAGCCTCCACGACGCTCGGATCGCCGGCCACAAGCGCTGGTTCCTAAAGAGCAGTTCACTCCCCTCATGGCCCCCATCTCCCACATCCTACTGGAGATTGAGGAGGAACCATATTTCAAGCGACCGGCTCCCTTGAAGTCTGGAGCCCCCCGCAACAAGGAGTTTTACTGCCGGTACCATCGGGACTACGGCCACGACACCGAAGACTGCCGCAATTTAAAAAGGCCATCGAGGAGCTGGTTCAGCAGGGCCACCTGGGCAAGTTTGTTCGAAGGGGGAATCTCCCCGCGGTGGGCCCCATGGCGCCCCCAAGTCATCCGGCTGGCGTGGATAATGCCCCGACTGAAAAAACCATAGCTATGATCTCTTGGGGAACGGATGGTGGTTCGAAAAGGCCGCGCGAGGGAATAGACTCTGTAATACCTTTTTCGGAAAGGATCTAGACGGGGTAGTTAACAAGCACGACGACAGCGTCGTAGTTTCTATGACTATAGCTAAACACCCTGTAAAAAGAATTTTAATTGATAGTGGAGCTCTGTGGATGTCTTGAGTTACGAGGCTTTTGTTCGGATGAACTTATCAAGGTCCTTGCTTCGACCTGTTGCCACACCACTAATGGGCTTCACGGGAGACTCAGTGAACGTCGAAGGCGAAATTGCTCTCCCGGTCACGGCTGGAACTCCTCCATGTCAGAGTACAGTGGTCATAAACTTCCTGGTGGTCCGGGTCCCGCTGGCTTATAACGCCATCTTGGGAAGACCGGGGCTGAACCTGCTGGATGCCGTGATCTCCACCAAGAGACTGTTAGTAAGGTTCCCTACCAACGAAGGGATCGGAGAAATGAAGGGGGAGCAAAGCCCACTGCCGCCCTGTTATCATCTGTCGCCCAGTCCGCTGAGTGCAGAGTCAGCGACAGCCTCTGAGTCGCTCGATCCTAGGGAGTTGGGAAGAAGGGGAGAGCCGGCAGAGCACTTCTAACCCTCCCCTTGGACGATAACCCGGCAAGGACTGTTCAGCTGGGGGCATCACTCCCGGAAGAGGCACGTCGTCAACTCCTCGCATTCCTGCGGTCCAACGCTGACGTCTTCGCATGGTCTTCCTCCGACATGCCAGGCGTCCCTGAAGAAGTAATTACCCATCGGCTTAACCTCAAGCCAGAGTGTCGGCCAATCCGACAGAAGAAGAGAAACTTCGCTCCAGACAGACAGAAAGCTATCGACGAGGAGATCCGCAAGCTTATGGCTGCGGGCCACATTCGGGAAGTCCACTACCCTGAATGGCTAGCTAATGTGGTGTTAGTCCGCAAGGCCAACGGGAGCTGGAGAATGTGTGTAGATTTCACCGACCTCAACAAGGCGTGCCCCAAAGATAGCTTTCCACTACCTCGAATCGATCAATTGGTGGATGCTACATCCGGCCATGAGGTCCTCAGCTTCATGGATGCTTTCTCCGGATACAACCAGATCCGGATGAATCCGGAGGATGAAGAAGCTACTTCCTTCATAACCGAAAAGGGTCTATATTGCTACAAGGTGATGCCTTTCGGGTTAAAGAACGCGGGGGCTACTTACCAGAGGCTGATGAACAAAGTCTTTGAAGGACAGATAGGCGTAATATGGAAGTGTATGTGGATGACATGCTGACGAAAAGCGTTCGTGCCCTTGACCACATCACGGATCTGGCAGAAACTTTTGACAATCTTCGTCGATATCAGATGAAGCTGAACCCTCGCAAGTGTGCATTCGGAGTAACAGCTGGGAAGTTCTTGGGTTTCATGGTGACCCGGAGAGGAATTGAAGCTAACCCGGACAAAGTCCAAGCCATCTTGGACATGAGGCCTCCCGCCAACAAGAAGGAAGTACAACGCTGACAGGAAGAATAGCCGCCTTAAGCCGCTTCCTATCCAAGTCCGCGGAAAGGTGTTTGCCTTTCTTCAAGGCGCTTCGCAGAATCAATAAGTTCGAGTGGACCAAAGAATGCCAGGAGGCGTTCGAAGGGTTAAAGACGTTCCTATCCACCCCCCTGCTAGCCAAGCCGACGGGCGGAGAGGAGCTCCTTCTATACCTTGCAGCCTCTCCTGAGGCTGTTAGCTCCGTGCTAGCCCGTGTGGACACTGATGGCACACAAAGGCCAGTATACTATACAAGTAAGGTGCTTCATGATGCTGAGACTCGATACTCAAACATGGAAAAGATCATCTTTGCGTTAATCGTGTCGGCCCAGCGTCTGCGGCCATACTTCCAAGCCCACCCGATCGCAGTAATCACTGACCAGCCTCTAAAGACAATTCTAGCTCGTCCGGATACTTCTGGCCGGCTGGCCAGGTGGGCCCTCAAGCTGGGGGAGTTTGATTTATCTTTCCGCCCTCGTTCGGCCATGAAGTCTCAAGTCTTGGCAGATTTCTTGGTCGAATGTACTTGGGGAACCGAGTTATCCAAAGAACTTCCGACGGACACTCAACCCTTGGAAGCCGGTGACGATGAGTGGGTCCTTCACGTAGATGGGGCATCAAACTCTCAAGGGAGTGGAGCAGGCCTCATCTTGGCTAACCCGGATGGGGTGGTTACTGAGTGTGCACTTCGCTTCCTCTTCCCAGCCACTAATAACCAGGCGGAATATGAGGCTTTGTTATCCGGAGTAAGACTGGCTCGGGAACTTGGGGTGAAACGCCTTAGAGCTTTTACCGACTCCCAATTGGTTGCTGGCCAGATCACCAAGGAGTACGAGGCAAAGGATCCTATCATGGCCCGTTACTTGGACGGTGTTCTCAATGACTTCTCCATTCACTCACTTCAGCGTCAGCTACATTCCTCGACAAGAGAATGCTAGAGCTGACGCCCTATCCCACCTCGCTGCCTCAGCTGATGGGATGTTGGGAAAAGCTTACGTGGAGCACTTAGAAGCCCCAAGCATTGATGCACCAATAGAAACTTTACCAGTGGAGCAGGAGCCTTCCTGGATGGACGCCTATGTTCAATACTTTACTGAAGGTATCCTCCCCGAAGACCCTGCCGAAGCCAGGAAGCTTAAGAGACGGGCCCCGAAGTTCTTCCTTATGGAAGGAAGGCTCTACCGAAGGTCATTCTCGTACCCTATCCTCAGGTGCGTCGGTCCTACCGACGCCAATTATATTTTGCGAGAGATACACGAGGGGATATGCGGAAGCCATCTGGGGGGCAGGGCTCTTGCATATAAAGCTCTACGTCAAGGGTATTACTGGTTGACAATGAAAGAAGACGCATCTGAACTTGTTAAAAAGTGTGACAGCTGCCAGCGTCACGCCAACGTCCAACATCAACCTGCGTCCCAGCTAACCCCTCTAGCTGCACCGTGGCCCTTCGCACAATGGGGCATGGACATCCTAGGACCTTTCCCCCCTGCCTCCGGACAACGTAAGTTCCTAGTTGTAGCCGTCGATCATTTCACTAAGTGGATCGAGGCGGAAGCTCTTGCTAAGATCACGGAAGCCAAAGTGAAGTCTTTCTTCTGGAAATCTGTGGTGTGTCGGTTCGGGTTACCACACACCCTGGTTACAGACAACGGCCGACAGTTTGATAACACGGCCTTCCGAGAATTCTGCGAGGGCCTAGGAATCCGTCACCGATTCACCTCCGTAGGGCATCCCCAAACCAACGGCGCAGCTGAGGTGACCAATCGCATCATCCTACAAGGGCTCCGGGCTCGGCTAGATAGCTGTAAAGGGCGCTGGGTGGAAGAACTTTCCAGTGTGTTGTGGGCCTACCATACTACGCCGCGAGCACCCACAGGGGAAACTCCCTTCAGCCTGGTCTTTGGGACCGAGGCGGTCATCCCCGTAGAAATAGGGGCTCCTAGTCCCCGGACGGAATTATACCACGAAGAAAGCAACTCCAACCAGCTAAGGGCTGATCTGGATTTGGTGGAAGAATTGCGGGATCAAGCGCATCTTCGGATGGCAGCATTCCGTCAGCGAGTGGCCAAACACTACAACTCTCGGGTGCGGCCCAAGACATTCCGGCCAGGAGACCTGGTCCTACGAAGAGCTGAAGTATCGAAGCCAACGGAAGGGGGCAAGCTGGCACCAAAATGGGAAGGACCATACCGTGTCAAAGAGGTACTCCACCATGGAGCATATAAAGTTGAAGAGCTGGACGGGAAGCTGCTCCCTCGAACTTGGAATGCTGACAATTTACGACGGTACTATCAATAGAATTCTATCGTTATTAACTTGAATCTGTCTGATGCATGAATAATAGACCTGTTCTTATTTTCTAATGAGTATGTTTAGCTAAAGACCGGATCCGCTCCGGCACTCCAAGACCGGCGCCCGCGTCGGCATCAAAGACCGGATCCGCTCCGGCATTCCAAGACCGCGCCCAGCGTCGGCAACAAAAGACCGGATCCGCTCCGGCATTCCAAGACCGGCGCCCAGCGTCGGCAACAAAAGACCGGATCCGCTCCGGCACTCAAGACCGACGCCCAGCGTCGGCAACAAAGACCGGATCCGCTCCGGCACTAAAGACCAACTCCGCGTTGGCACCTAAGACCGGCGCCCAGCGTCGGCATCAAAAGACCGGATCCGCTCCGGCACCCCAAGACCTCCAGCGTCGGCAACAAAAGACCACATCCAAGACCGGCGCCCAGCGTCGGCAACAAAGACCGGATCCGCTCCGGCACTCAAGACGGCGCCCAGCGTCGGCATAAAGACCGGATCCGCTCCGGCACTAAAGACCAACCCCCGTTGGCACCAAGACCGGCGCCCAGCGTCGGCATCAAAAGACCGGATCCGCTCCGGACCGGCGCCAGCTCGGCATCAAAGACCGGATCCGCTCCGGCACTCCAGCGTCGGCATCAAAGACCGGATCCGCTCCGGCATTCCAAGACCGGCGCCCAGCGTCGGCAACAGAAGACCGGATCCGCTCCGGCAACTAAAGACCAACTCCGCGTTGGCACCTAAGACCGGCGCCCAGCGTCGGCAAAAAAGACCGGATCCGCTCCGGCACTCGACCGGCGCCCAAACTAAAGACCAACTCCACGTTGGCACCTAAGACCGGCGCCCAGCGTCGGCAACAAAACCAACTCCACGTTGGCACCTAAGACCGGCGCCCAGCGTCGGCAACAAAAGACCGGATCCGCTCCGGCACTCAAGACCGGGCCCAGCGTCGGCAACAGAAGACCGGATCCGCTCCGGCACTAAAGACCAACTCCGCGTTGGCAGCGTCGGCAACAAAGACGTCGGCGCAAAAGACCGGCGCCTAGCGTCAGCCGTAGAGACCAACTGTGTTGGCACCAAGGACCACCGAATATCGGCCTTGTCAATGCTTAGGACGGCATCATGGCTCACGGTCCTATCTAGCGTAACCTACTACACATATTCCTATCAACTGGCAGTTCACAGCGGTCGAACAAATGAAGCTCAAGAAATTAAACATATTCATTGATGATGAAGTTTACAAAATTGCCAACAGGAAGAAAAACAAAAAGCAGTTAATGGGCATCCGAAGGCGGGGTGCCATCTTCAGGGACGTCGTCAGGCTGCAGCTCCTCGATATCTTCCAAGTCGTAAAGCTCCTGTATTTTCTTTTTGCAATCTTGGAAGCCGGCGTCATAAGCTAACGCCGCTGACTCAGCTACCTCGTCATCGAAGGCTGCGGATTTCTTATAATCCTCTATGGCATTGGCCCCTTTCTCTTCCGCCTCGGTGGCTCTTCTCTGGGCCTCCGCCACTGCCGCCTCCAGATCCGCGATTTTAATTATGTGTTGGCGGGTGGCTTCCTTAGCCGCATTGGTCTCGGCAAAGGCAGAGCTCATCTGAGTCTTTAGAACGCATACCTCCTGCTCTGCTGCCATCAGTTCTCCTCGGCCGCCGTCAGCTTCTCCTCGGCCGCTTTTTGCTTCTCTTCCGCCACCTGAGCGTTGTCCAGCTCGTTGGCAGCACGGCGCTGGGCAACTTCCAGCGCGTATTCAGCTTTTTCGGCTCTAAGCCGAATAGCCTCTACCTCGCCCGTCAGGGTGGCCCGGGTGTCCTCTAGGGCCATCGCCGACTTTTCAGCTTTCACTTGAAGGGAGACCATCTCCTCCCGTGCTTGCTCAAGGGCGGTGTCGCTCAAAGTCCAGAGATCTTTGAGGGCGACAAGGGAGTTCAAGGCCTGAAAAAAAAAAAAATATATATATGATATCCAGAAAAAGGGAAAAGAAAAGGACAATAGTGGCACAAAAACTCACCCAGAGGTGCGCCACCGAAGCTTCACGAAAGAAGGTAGCACACTTTCGACTTCGGAGATATTCTTGCATCTCCTCCACTGAAGCCTCCTCTATAACCCGCATAGCCCAGCGGCTATG
>UESW01003831.1:1919404-2033193 GCA_900491605.1 Calamus simplicifolius
CTGGGAAGATGGTGGAACCCCCCCAAGAACCGGAAATAGAGCAAGAAGGAGAAGAAGCCATGGGAACTGACCTGAGAAGAAAAACGCGAGCAAGGGCAGAGCACGGGGAGAATGAACAGAAGACGGAAACGCAGGCGGACTCAAAAGGGGGCAATGGCGGAAGAAAGAGGGAAGATAGGAAGATAAGGGCAATTCGCCATCATTACACCATCTCGGAACACCCTCTAACCGTCCGATTCAACCACGCGTCCGTCTTCAGTTGGGAGGCGTTTCGACGACCCGCCGATACGAAAAGGTCGAAAAGACCACAAATGTAAAAGGGGGGGGGGTGCTAACCTTACCGCAATGATGCCGTCCGCCTTTTCGTAGCACTGCCCGAGGAAAATCTTCCCTAATCCCAACAAAAGCAAGATGATAACGTGGAAACCGGCCCCTAGAAGATATTCACACCCCCTTTCGCAGGTAAGTAAACGCTCACCAATCTCAGGGGTGGGGGGGCATCTGATACGGCTGGCGGTTTCCCCGGGGTAGTATTATCTTCCGCACGACTTTCGAAAGCAATGATGTGACAACGAAACCCAAAGCCACCAGCGTCGGTCTCTAGCACCGCCCCCAGCGTCGGCTTTCAGCGTCGGCTTTCAGCGTCGGCCCTCAGCGTAGGCCCTCAGCGTCGGCCCTCAGCGTCGGCCCTCAGCGTCATCACCAAAGGCCCACTACGCGTTGGCACCAGCGGCTAGGACCCCGCGATTTAAGGTCTACTGCCGAACAGCCTGTTTACCCAAATCGCGGGCAGGTCTCAGCCCGATCAGCAGTTACCGCTACAAGCGGCCCCCTATCCCGCAACAGTCCAACAACTTACCGTTCGATGAAGCAGATTCGACGGTTCCAACAGGCCAAATATACGGGATTCCCAACAGGTATAAAGGGAGGACCCGAGCTCCATGCGAGGGGGGACTCTCTTTCAGAAAAACTTCCACTAGAATAATTCAAAAATCATATCCCTATTCGACGACTCACTAACTTGGGCGTCGGAGGGTCCCCGCCGGAACTACCGGCCCGGGACTTTTTGCAGGCTCCGGAAGGAAGACGGCGGTCTCTCTACGCACAGTGGCCCTAGCCTGCCCGACGTTCATCAGACGTGATTCGGCCGCAACACTTTGCATGCACGTAGAAGGATAGTACTGTAGCAAATTGGCCAGATGAAGTTAGAACTTCTCATTTTCTTAATCACTAATTGGCCAATCCATACCCATATATTCAAATGATTGCCCGTCACTGCCTTCTTCTTTTCCCTTTCCCTTTCTTTTTTTTTTCCTTTCTTTTTCTTTCAGAATCAGCCTTCACACTTTTCTCCACATACGTTTTGCTTTTTGGTGGAGGGTTGGTTGCTCATGAACACTTTACTGCGGAAACGAAAGCTCGCAGTAGTAATTAATTTTGAATACCTTGAAACTAAAACGTTTCCTCAGACTACAGAAGCCATTGCAAATTAAAACAAATCAAACCTTTGTTTCTCCTATTCTTGGGTGCCTTGGATTACATTTCAGCATTCATCGAAAGATTCTAATTCAGCTGGAGTGTGGCCTCATCAACTGAATTTAATTTTCAACTGCTGGTCAGTACGGTCCAAGCTCCCGAGAGTCTTGAGCACGCGTAGTGTGATCACCGCCTCCCATGCCGAGAGATGCAGCGGATTGGGCATTCTGTTTTTTTAAACTATCCAAATTAGTATCCGGTTTTAAAACCTAAAATTTAAAATTAATTTTTTTAAAAAAAGTTAAACCTCAATCCATAATGGAACTGATGCATCTATAATTTTTTTTTTTAAAATAGAGGTATAATATAAACTATAACTATTAAAAGTATAATAATTTTTATAATTTTTAGAAAACTAAGGTCTTGTTTAGTTCGTGATCATTTTTGAAAATATGAACTGTATTCAAAAATTTGAATTGTATTATGTTGATTTTTAATATTTAAGAATAATATATTTGGTGATGCTTTCAAAAATTATTTTTGAAATGCATGTAGGCAGCAATGAATCAAAAAAAAGAAAGAAGAAAAAAAAAAATCCAGAGTTTCAAACGTTTGAAAGAAAGAATAAAATATAAAAAAATATTCAAGATGAATCCATATTATATTCATTCAGATTTTTAGAATCATTTAAAAAAATATTTTTAAGAATGATTCGATCATACATGTTCTTTATGCTATAAATTAGATTTTTTATTTTTAAAAATAAAAAATCTAATGCAAATCGTCGGGCCTAAGTTTTTCGAATACCGAGTTTTCTAGATTCAATCTCGTTTCTGTTTAAATTGGATTTTAAAACCTCAAACTTCAAACCTAACTTAATGATTTTTTTTACAATCCAAACTTTTTTTTTTTTTTTTTTCATGTTCAGTTTAATTTGGATAACCAACCATCCCCACCGACACCATGGCTCAACAGTAACACAACCTCCGTGGCGCCAGGAACCAACATTGCCCGGCTCAGACTGCGAATATTTGCTTGTTAGGTGCACCAAACGTGAATTTGTTGGAGAGCATAGATGGTTTCTTAGCCGGAGTCAATAACTCCGGCGAGGACGATGCTGTAGATTTGTGGTGTGCTGGGGTAGGGCGTAGGGGCAAAACGTGGGAACAGCTGAACGGCCCCAGCAGCTCATAGAATGCCCACGGTTGGGTGTTAATGGTGCAATTAATGCAGAAGCGAGGATGGGCGTAGAGGGAAGCTTCAAGTGTGGTGGTTCGGTAAAGCATCTTGGTGTTTTAGGACAGCATTGGCACACGTGGTAGGTTAACCATCACATGGACGAGTCCTTTTTTTTTAACCGGTGTCGTTTGACACTGGTTTTACAAAACTAGGTGAGAGGCAAAGATTTTACGGAAAAAGGGGTTAATTTTAAAAACTAAAGGCAAAGATTTTACAAAAAAAAAAAAAAAAAAAGGCTAAAGTGAAATGATGTTTTTTATGTTCATTGTGGCTGTTACGCCTCAGACCCTATATTGAATAGGAAAGGCAACCCGCCACATGCCGGCATGCAAGGCGTCCCGAAATATAATATTTAATAAAGAAGGGGTAATAATTATATTTCATCCAATTTAAATGGTTCTGGGGAGGCGGGGCTGAAAGGGGGAGTGGGCCGGTTTGGGCCGTTCCCCTTTTGGGCCCTGTTGGGCCATCTCGCAAGCCACTTTTGGGCTACGATTTGAACCCTGTATTGAGCCAAAATGAAAAAATAAAAATATGCCCTGGATCAGTGTTGATTCTAGTTTCTGGGGGTATCTTTATTTTCCCATTTGGCTTATGTATGGGAGATATTCAAGCCCCAAGTTGGCTCCGAGATTAAACTGGGTAGAGTTAAAAACTATTTTGATATGCTATTTTGGGGACTAAATATTGAAAAAATGATGCTGTAGGTACCCAGATATTCAAATAGCTGGTTTACGGTTTGGGATTTGCGTACTGAGGTAAGTAAGTCATTTACCATAATTTTATAAATTATTAAAATATAAAAATTATGTATTTAAAGGCTATATTGTTATATTGCATTATTTGAAAAACGAGAAAAAATGGACTAGTATTAATATTTGCAAATGAGTGTTTACTATGATTAGTTTATTATTTATTATATTTTATAAATAATTGGGTATTTATGTGGATAACTGATCAATTGACATGACCTTTGAAATTATTAAAGGTTTTGTAATATACATGCTATTTGGCAAATGTGACATGAAAATGATACTTTGTGTATATGATAATATGTCCCACCATGGTTCACTATGATATGATATGATGTGATATGTTGCATGACTCACTTGGCACCAGGACCTAACTCCATAGGGGGGTATATGGAGAACACACACCTGAGAGGTGTGCTGTAACAGGATATGGCAATATTATGCCACATGGCATCGGGACCCATCTCCATAGGGGGGTATATGGAGAGCACACTCTTGGGGTGTGTTGTAGCCGGATATGGTAGGATGTGAGTGCATGACACTGGTTCCAGGACCCTGACTCCTAGGGAATATTTATGAGGATACATCCGAGGGGGGCGTTACACCCGAGAGGGGGTGTTCTATGTACATAGTGTGTGGCCGTGGGACATTGGTATAAAAATATTTTTTTTACATGCTATTTACAGTGGTACAGTGGTTTTATCCTGAAATTGTATATTCTTGATATACTATATATGGCAATTGCTTCTAAATTTTATTTTGAGCATATAATGCATGTTTTGATAACATGGGAAAATGTATTGAAATATGGAAGCTTGGAAGATGTTTATTATGGAAAAATTTTAAAAGCATGAAGTAATTACATTATATAGTTGGCTTACTTATTGAGTGTGAGCTCATTTAAATCTCACAATATTTTTTCAGAGCCACAGAACTGAAGATAGGGATATGGGGTAGTTGGAGCAGCTATTAGATTAGATCTAGTACCTTGTTGTAACCCCATTGAATTATGTATTTTGGCATGTAGCCTAAAACATATGATTATGGTTTATATTAAGAACCATTTAAATTGGACGAAATATAATTATTACCCCTTCTTGTATTAAATGTTATATTTCGGGACACCTTGCATGCCGGGCATGCGACGGGTTGCCACCTCTAGATCCAATATAGGGTCTGGGGCGTGACAATGGCACTAGAAAAATATCATTTCAAGTGGCGCTTAAAAAGCACCACTTAATGCGCTCGTTAAGTGAAGGGGAAATGACGCTTTTTTTTTTTGGTACAAGCGAGCGATCACACTCATCTAGTGTGAATCAGCCCAGAAAGATCCGAATACAAAATTTGCTCCAACGGAATAGGGCAGGGATCGCCAGCACTCCACGACCACGACCCGGCATGCTGGGCCACAAAGGATGCAACCCAGTCCGCCGCCGCATTGGCCTCCCGGAAAATATGGCGGATCTGGACGCTTTCCACTTCCCTCAGCATGGACCAAATATCCCTAAGGATCGGATTGGAATGACCAGCAGGGCAAATCACCTTCTTCAGCCAAGAGATGACCAACATGGAATCACCCTCGATGAAGAGCCTCTGAGCGTGAAGAGTACGAACAGCAAAAGAGATACCCACCCAGGCCGCATGAAGCTCAGACATGGGGACTGAGGAGTCAAGAGAGCCAAATCCTCCAGCAGCCAATAAGCCATCATGAGTACCACGGATAACAAAGCCAGATCCAGCAGCTCTACCACGGACGCTTCCGTCAAAGTTGAGTTTGACGACCCCTGGAGGAGGGGGTTCCCATGAAATAAAAACCGTATGCCGGTTCGCTGCCGAAGCAGCAGGGGAACCCCAGAGGCCAAAGGTGTCAAAGCCAACACGAGCATAGTCCGCCGTCAAGAGTCTAATCTTCCTCACAATGCTAAGAGTGGAAAGATTTCTCCAGTAAAGATGGACAGATTCCTGGACAACCAGATCTGGTTCGCCGTAGTAGCCCACAGTCTTTTCTTCTGAACAGAGCACTGCCGAAGATCAGAGAGAAAGGAAGAATGATGAGAGCCCAAGTCGTCCTGGCTACTAGTGTAACCTATCATGATCCAGACCTGTCTAGCTCTGGGGCAGCCGAAGATAGCATGATCAGAAGATTCCTCCTCCAGAAAGCATAAAGGACAGGTCGGCTGGATAGATAAGCCCCTTCTCGAAAGAAGACCACAAGTAGGGAGACAGTCCCACAAGAGCTTCCAAATGAACACTGAACCCTGGGGATAATAGGAAGCTTCCAAATCCAAGCAGCACTAACCGATCGCTGGGTGAGAGGCCTAAACAATTTGACCAGATCCCTAGAGGGGGCCTTAGAAAGACAGGTTCTCTGCCAGATCCTAGTGTCCGAAGAGTAATCAGAGATAAGAGGCATGGAGACAATTCGGCGGGAGAGATCCAAGCCAAAGAGACTGGTCACCAAGGGAATATGCCAAGCTGGGGAATCAGTGGAGATCAGATCCTTAACTCTTAAGTTAGCTGGGACATCGATGCTGATGAAGGAAGGCCACCTAGAGAGGGGAAGCTCCGCAATCCAAGAATCCTGGACAACATCAATCGATGAGCCATCTCCAATCATCCACGAAGTATGCTCCATGATGGTCTGGCCATAATGACAAACCGCCTTCCAGAAGGAGGAACAACCACGAGGCGGAGAAATAGACGAGTCGGGCGCCCAATCACCATACCTCGATCGCATCAGCGAACTCCAGAGGCAATGCGGCTCCAGTAGGAATCTCGAAGCATGTCTAGCAAAAAGGGCCTCACGACGGGTAATAAGAGACTGAATACCGAGACCACCCTCTTTGATAGGCATACAGACCATATCCCATGATAAAAGATGCATCCCGTGACCTCCTTGCATAGAAGCCCACAGAAAGTCGCGAAAGCATTTTTCAATCCTCTTCAGGCAGGTAATAGGGATAGCAGCATTCGACATAAGATACAAGGAAGAGAGAGGACAGAACCGAGCGAATGATAATGACTCTGGCCATCATCGAAAGATTAGTGACCTGCCAGCTCTCAATGCGCTGGCGAACCTGCCTCTCAATCGCTGCATAATCTGAGCATCGGGGACGTCTCCCAGTAATGGGAATCCCTAAATACATAAGCTTATCCGCCTGAGCAGTAATACCAGACAACTGAATAATGACTTCTCTGGTGGTCCTGGGAGTCTTCGGGCTGAAACATATAGAGGATTTAAGAAAATTGACCTTTTGACCCGAGGCCTGACAATAGCTCTGGATAATAGAATGAAATGACGCAGCATCCTCTACAGAGGCCCTGCCCAACAGAATACAGTCATCAGCAAAAAGTAGGTGAGAGACGGAGGGCCCCTCAGACTCGGCCATAAAGGGAGTGATCCGACGATCAATCTGAGCCTGACATAAAGCACGAGAAAGATCATCCGCAGCCAAGATAAACAGCAATGGAGATAAAGGGCAGCCTTGTCTAAGACCCACAGAGGAGCGAAAGAACTCAGACGTGGTGCCGTTGACGATCAAAGAAAAAGAGGGCCTTTCAATACAGGCCCTAATCCATTCAATAAACAGATCATCAAACCCAAACTCCAAAAGAGTGCGATACAAGAAGGCCCAGCACATTAGATCATAAGCACGCTCCATATCAAGCTTAACGGCCATAAGACATCGGCTGACCGGGGCACGCTGGAGGTCATGCATAAACTCCTGGGCTATAAGGACGTTATCAGAAATAGACCGTCCTCTGATAAAAGCCCCCTGCTCCACCGAGATGAGGCGAGGGATCACCACAGCAAGGCGGCTGGCTAAAAGACGAGCACAGACCTTGTACAATGTAGTGCAAAGACTAATCGGCCAAAAGTGCTGCGGGAGGGAAGCGTCCGCACGCTTAGGCACCAAAGCGATATAAGTCTGATTCCACTCTAAAGGAATATATCTAGCTTGGAAAACATCCAGGACAGCCTGAACAACCTCCTGTCCGATAATGTCCCAATAGTGACGAAAGAAGAATGGCGGGAACCCATCAGGTCCAGGGGCCTTATCCGGCCCAAGCTCCCAGAGGGCCTCCCTAACCTCCTCAGTAGAAATCGTCCGAATAAGCATATCATTATCCACAGAGGAGACCTTCTAGCCTCCGGAACCTGCACAACCGGACCACCAACACCTAAAGACTCAGTCCATCTCGACTGGAAGAAATGAAGAAGAAGTTCCCGGATAGAGTGGAAATCCTCCCGAGAATTTCCCTCATCATCTACTAGCCTCCGAATGATGTTTTTCTTATACGCTGATGTGGTGACACTTAGGACGTTACGTTGTTTTTAACTTTAATCCTATTTCCATAAAATGTTTCGCTCCAATACTAAAACCATAAAAACCAGTGTCAATTGACATCGGTTTGAAAAATAGGACTCACATGGGTGCAGCTTCTATTTGCATCGCAAAAATGCTTTCTATACCCCTAATTTTTTTAATTTTTTAAACTATCCTTAAAACCCTCGCCCTCCTTCCTCCCTCCTTTCGATGCCTCCCCTCTCCCTCCGATTGCTTCAGTCCTCGCCCCTCCTTCTCGAGCATCGGAGCAAAAAAAAGTCGGAGAGGAGGATCGGTGCCCCGGTGCTTCAGGAGAAGAAGCGGATCGATCGAAGAAAAGAGAGGAAGCCGAGGAGAAGGGCGCCAGAGCAAACAGAAAAGGAGGGGCTATTGGAGCGAACGGAAGAAAGAAAGGAGGGTTTCGTTGGAGAGATGGGGGTGGTGAAGAGGAGGGGGGAGAGAGGGTAGTTTAGCAAAATAATTTTTTTAAAATTTTTTAAAAGGTACAGAAAGCAATTTTTGCGGTGCAAATAGAAGCTCCCTGTGCATAGAAAGAAGCATTGTTAGCAAGGGTATCTCTTGAGTTCATGGCTTCCAGTTTCTGGTTGCTTCCTGTGCTGGTGATGTGTGTGATAAAGTGGGTGATGTAATTTATAATGCGGTGCAGTCTCTCTTTCAGTTTGGTTTCAGAATTATTTGGTCAAATGAATAAAGCCCTCCTTGCAGTGCCATTGACCCCCACTAGGACACTTTCAGACCTTTTTTGGTTTTGGAGATTTATAAGCGAGATGTTATTTTTTGTTTTGTGCTTGAAGATGAAAAATAAAGTGATTTACTAATTTTACAGCTCCTACCTGCCGACAGGCAAGATAAATCTTAAGAGTCCAGATGAAGGTTTACAAACTTTGGTATGACGTAGAGTTAAAAGTGAAGTTTATGCATTTAAAAATAAAAAAAAAAAAATTTAGCAACGATTAAGTCTACGAATGAGTCTGATCAAATTAGATCATTCTCTGATTTAGTTTCATATTTAGGTTATAATTTTGGACTTAAATCTAACTTCTTTACTGATCAGGCTAGATCAGGTTGAGTCCTTAGAAAGAATTTTAGCCTAACAAGTCATTCAATTAGTTCAAGGTACGGTATAACTCAGATCTAATCTAAAATATTGTAGTTCGGGAATAGAATTAGCTTGGATCATTTTTGTATTTGATTCAACTATTTAACTATTATTCCAAACTAGAACAAGATCCATTAAATAATTCAAATAAGAATAAAAAGCTATTATTAATTTAGAAAGAATTTAAACTTTTATTCAAAAACTTTTAATTTTATCCAAGTAAATGATTATCTTTAAGCTTAAAAATTATTATCTTCAAAATATTTATTAATACCTAAATATAATATAAATAAGAATCTATCAAAATACACAATGAAATATAAATATTAGATATATTACGTGAAAATAGATGAGAGAAACTCTAATTTGTTGTTAAAATAAAAAGATGAATTAGTTTAAATGGAAGTTCATTCAATAAATCGATAAAGTAATTAGAGTAAACAAAATAAAATTTATATATTGAGGTTTATAAGTTGGACAAGATCAAGTTTAGGTTGGATCAAGTCCATTTTCCATTAATCCAAATTAGATCCAAATGTTATACAAGTTAGGTCGAGTTCAAATCAACTTGAAAAATAGAAAAGCTAAAATTAATCTAAAATTTAGATTGAGCTCAAATTTTGAATTCAACTGACCTATGAATCTTTAAATATAGGTCAGAATAGATCTAATCAAATTGGATCATGAGTTAACTTGACCTAATTGCAACTCGGTATCAACTAACTTCTCATATCTTACCCCAAAAGATAATAAAATGAAGTTTTAAGAAGAAATTAAACATTATTTTCAGAGTTCCTCAAATGTAGATGCAACAAGGAACATTTTTTGCTTGAAAAGCCTAAAAGTTAAAATGAAATAACTCTTGAGACAAAATCACTTTATCACATGATTTCTCATTTATTACAACTACCTATAAGAAATTCAATTAGACATTCTTGGTGCAATATTGCTTACTCATGAAATTTTTTATTTCTATTTACAAGTATAGCATGCACATGATATTTTACATAATAGTCATACAATATCAACTTTGACACATCTTTTCATTTTCAATTTTAACCATACAAATTCAATCATTTCTAGATTAGATTTTTTTTTTTGTATGTACATCTTCATAAATATTCAAATTTACACGTAAACTCTCACAAATTTACTATTTATATATATTTGTAAATTATTTCTTTTACATTTAAATCTTAATATATATATACTCACAAATTTGCTATTTACATATATATATAAATTATTTTTACACGCTCGCGCGCACATATATATACACATCTTTGTAAAATATTTAAAATTATGTATATACCTTCATAGGTTTTTGTTATTTATATATGTACCCTTTACTCGATAGTATATGTGCAGAAAGAATAATTTATAAATATGTGCATGCAATTGATAAATTTGCAAGAATATGCATATAAAAAGAAATAATTTATAAATATATACAAATAATTAGTAATTTACAAGGAAGTGTATGTAATTTTAAATATTTAAAAGAATATATATATGTAAATTTGCAGAATATACACTTGAAAAGAAATAATTTATAAATATATAAATAACTAGTAAATTTATGAAGGTATATAATTTTAAACATTTAAAAGATATTCATGCAAAAGAAATAAGTTATAAAGTTAGCCGAACGTGGCTGGGTCAGGCGTATTTAATCTTGACAAGATCTACAAATTAAATACCCATGTTGCTGCTTGGTTTGCGATTGACCAAGCGGCTTCCAAGCAAAGAGCCGTGTTACACAATATACCATGGTCAGAAGGACGTCAACTAAAATGGCATCGTTTAGATCTGTTGCCTTAGATGCAGTACTAGGACAGCATGGATCCACGGCCGTGTCTTCCAACTGTAACCAGACGATAATCAAATTATAGGACCAGTGTTACGTTCAACCACGGTTTGATAGTCATTTGTCAAGTACACTTAATTAAATATATTCATGCGCAATTTGTTCTAGAGAGTCTAATACATATGAAGCCATGTTTTTAACAGTAAGGCAGTCCATACGGACGCATGATTGTATAATCATGTACTAAGAGTATAGAAGTTTATTATTCACACGCATATATATATATATATATATATATAGCTTCTTTTTTCTCCCATTGAAAACTACGTAGATTCTAAAGTTGATGAGGCCATTATTGATGCCAGATCACCTTTTTTGATTATTCATGAGCGTTCGATTATCCTCTTCGATGAGCCTGAGATCTTTCGATAAGCTCCGCTCCTATCGGAGTCCTACAAGAAGTCTCAGAGGCCGATGATTTCAACAGAAATCCTCTGATGCTCAAGAAGTGCTTTGAGCAACAGCCATGAGCTTGAATGAACTCGAGAGTTGGGAGGAAATAACTCTGTGCGAGTGTCTAAGTGTTCATACCTCGAAGGTCCCTCTTACCTGTTTATGGATATTGTTAGTTTCGAAGTATAGCCATTTGGCAGAGAATGAGCGATGAATGTAGCAGCAGCGGAATGTGTGGTGTGCCTTCCTTGTGGCCTATGTCAGAGCTAGCTGGCCACGTCTTGTCCGGTGTAGATGGATGCAGCTGATTGATGGGTCAGGTCCTGTCACGAGAGGGAGACCGTAGTTGGTTGGTGAGTTAGGTCTCATCAGGAGAGGGTGGCTATAGTTGGTTGGTGGGTCCTATCAATTCTGAGCAAGTGTCAGATCTGTCTCACACGTCGCATTTCTGTTGAGATCTCATGTGAGATCGTGGGGTTAGTCTGCTTAGTCAGCTGAGTCATACGAACTGTCCCCTAGGAAAGCATGCTAAGAAAGCCGACTGAAGGGCGCTGCCCAGGTGGCAAAGTCGAGGCTCTACCCGCGAGGCCAACGGGGGCAGTACCCGGGTGGTCGAGCCAGGATCCTACTCGGAAGGTCGATGGGGCGCTGCTCAGGTAGCCGAGCCGAGGTTCTACCCGGAAGGCCGACCAGCGCTTCTTAGGTAGCCAAGCTGAGGTCTTACCCGGGAGGTTGACGGCATGCTGCTCGGGTGGTGGAGCCAGGGTCTTATCGGAAGGCTGACGAGGCATTGTCTAGGTGGCCGAGTCGGAGTTCTACCCGGGGGACCGATGGGGCACTGCCCGAATGGCTGAATCGGAGTCCAACTCGGGAGGACGATGGGGCCTTCGAAGAGTCGATTGCTGCCATTGATCGGGCGTGATCACGTCAGCTCCGTCTGTTGGTTTGACCATAGCTTCATCAGGTGATCTCCATTGTCGATTTGAACGTGGCTTCATCAGCCACATCAGCAGTCAATCCTCTACTGCAGCAGTTCAGGGTACTTGCACGCATGCTTGTATATTTGTGCACGTGCGTGCATGTGCATACATGTGTGAGCGCGGACGTGTGTGTGAAAGAGAAGTTTCTTTGCTCAGGGCCAGCGAAATCCTGCCTGGCACCTTAAGCTCCATTAAACAACAAGATTAATGTAAAGATTTATTCAGAAGTCTATAGCTGATTGAGCTTAATTGCTCACTTATTCCTTGTTCCATGGTGCTTCTTCAAACTCAGTATCTGACTGCCACAAGAATAGATAACAAATATAGAGATTCAACAAGTTTTTTTTTTCATCGCATAGATGCCCATTGTGATAAAATTCATTCCGGGGAGACAAGGCTAGATCCACACTGCAATGCTAGAGCTTTTAGAGTAGCATAGCCTGTGGCTATCATGAGTTTAATTAAGATGTAAGCTTAATTCTGTCCTCCAACAGACCGAAAAGAAGGCTCACTTCTGATGCCATGTATTAATAGTTAGGAAGTTGATTGTCATGGTATAACCTCTCTATATGAATCGGAATCTCATCCATTAAAGTGATTTCTAGAGCCGAACCTCTAATGGCAGAGCTTACCTCGTTTGTTTGCTCATAAATGTCTGAAATTATGGACCATTTTTTCCACCACAATGGAGCAAAGACAATGGAAGTTAATGGCATTAAGATGTTGAATCACATCTCTCCATGTTAAAAAGTAGGTGTACAGGGTCCACACTAAATGAAAATTCATGCATGTACAGGAGTAAAAGGGGTTAACTAATAGCAGACAAAGCTTACACCTTGATGTTGGAGATCGTAGAATATTCACATCAACTGAGCACCATGCCCATCACACCATACTATTGTTCAATTTAGTACCGCGTGAGCCAGTGGGAGGCTATTCTCATGGGATGTCAGCCACTGCTGCAATATCTTTATGCGAGTTCTCTTGGTCAAGGAGATGCCTTGTCAGGTCCTTTTCCTCCCTCTCTTGGTTGCTAGCCTTCTTCTCCAAACTTTTACCCCACAGGACAAAGTAAAGACCCACCATGATAAGGATAGATCCAATGATCCTGGAAAAAGAAAGAAGCTCAATCATCCAGAACTAACAGATATTGTATCTTCGAAGGAACTACAACATTATTCAACTATATAATGTGTTTGCTATTATTATTATTATTATTATTTTGTTTCAATTAATCCATCCATACCCTCCTGAGTATAACTGATCACCAAATATAATAGCTGCCATGACGGCCACCACAACTGTCTGAACTGGTTGGAAGACTGCAACAAAAAGAGGTCCTCCTCTATCAATACACCATATCTGAAGAGAGAAGGCAGCCCCGGATGCCACAAAGCCCTATAAACAGTGAAACATAAGCTTCTGAAGCTGGCAGGATAGTTCGTGAAATTGTTAAGATGAGCATATATAGTGGCATTACTGCATAGAGAATCGAGTAGAGCTCTTCTCCTGAATGGACTTTCCACCTCTCGATGTTATTCTCTGTGAAGGCTGCTATTATTAAGAATTGAACCAGCCCAAAAAAGCAGGTCAGTGTAGTGAGAGAGAGCCTTGCTGGGTACTTCTTTAGCACTGGAACCTATTGTAGTGAGAAAAGTTGGTAAGCAGTAATGATGATATTAGTTAGCTGTCAGGAATTCACTTTGTTTTGAGAGAGGAATTAATTCACACTGAAACTAGTGTAAATGTTTGGAGGCGCGAATGGAAGTACGAGTTCAGGAGGGCCTAACCTGAAACACCATCCAACCGGACCAAGCAATGCAATTTCCAAGGATATAGACACAACCCAATGTCCAGTTAAGTATTGGGTTGACAGAGGAAATGGCTCCTAGTTTGATGTGTGCTGAGTGATGCAGCAGAGGAGGCCCCTTATAGAGAGTGATAACTGTGGCACCTCCAACACTGACGACTGTTCCCACCACCTTCGCCAGCCCATATCTCCCTTGATATTGACTTGCTCAAGCCTGTGTGAGAGAGAAAATGACCAATAAGACTGTATGAGGGAAGGGTTACCATCAGTATTGGGTTAGCCATGTAGGCAGTGCCTGCAGTTACCTTAGAGCAGCTGCCATAGCAAAGGTGATTGCTGGAGCTGAATTCTGTATGGCAGAAGCATAAGTTGGAGATAAATAATACAAACCCAAGAGATAAAATCCTTGGTTGGCAGTTATCCTGAAAAGAACAAGGTCTAAAGATAGTTTTATAATGAATAAATTCAAAGCCTGGAAACAAGAATGCAGGCACCACAAGATTGATTTCGGTTTTAGTCGATGAAGACTGATTTGCTTACCCACATAATGCAAGAAGAAAGATCTGAACAAGCAAATAAAAGTTGAGAGGTGGCCTGTCTTTCCTGAATGAAGTCGAGGACAAACAAAAGATCTCAAACTAGTAAGCACAGTAATCCTAAATATATTAGAAACCCAAGAAGGAAACGACTTACTTCTCTAGAAAGTAAGCAAAGGGTGCCAACAAGACCAAAGCAATGATGTTCCTATACACTGGAAACACGATTTTGCTGACACCTACGTTGAGTGCAGTTCTAGAAACAATGTGGAATCCTGCATAGCAGAACTGGAGTGCTAGCACGGCAACAAGAAGCTTAACCTTCTCTGAGAGTTGGGGCTCTCCCATTTCTCTTACTTTGGTTTAGAGGATGTTAACAATAGGAAGAATGGTGCGGGTGCTTGGGTTGGATTGAAAGAGTCAAGGGTTTATATAATGTTTCGGATGTACAGATGCATGATAGGTGGCAAGTCCCCAAATGTGGAATTATTTTAGGTGCATATTGTTTCTGAAACGAGGTCAATGCATGTGGTTCCTAGTAATCATGTCTCCATGACAACGTCTTTATGTGAATTAATGCATGAGGCTGACCAAACTATTTAGTTCACAAAGTCGTGGATGCATGCATCTTTCCATGTTCCATGATTTTTCAGAATATTTGTTTGGTATATATTATACAGTTCACAACAATTATTTTGCCTAGAAGTTGGTTTTCAATGTACGAGTTGACATGAAATTTGAATTTTGCTTGTGGGGACAAGGAGGAGTTCGAGCATGCTAGCCAGGCTGCTAAACCTTGCAATGAGTGTGGAAGATGGACAATATTTTTCCCTATTTAATAAGTCATCCTATCCCCACCAACATTTCTTTCTATTCGCTACCTTGGAGAGGCCATTCTTTAATTGACTCCAAGGCTCTCAGAAAGTTCTCATTGCTATATCTTAGAAGTCCAAAGACCCACACCAAAATTTGTAACATTAAGAGACGAAACCCATTCCCTCTTACATTGTCCAATAGATTTCCAGTGGTGCATCGAATTAATGAAATGGCAAAGAAAGGCAAGGGCATCTTTGTATGCGAGTCTAGTGCTGTACCATTGTCTCATCCCGTCTATTTGGTTACTTCTACAATTTCTTACTCACAGCAAGGGCAGCTTTCTTTTTATACAGAGGAGCTGATGAAAGCTTCCATGCAATTCTTATAGTGGTCACCATAACATAACTAAAATTCATAGAGAGTTAATACAACTGTATATTTTTAAGACTATTCACCATAACCCAAATTAGTGAATTGAGGCTTGACAACATAATGGTTACACCTCTCTGCTTGGCCACCAGAGATTTCAAGATTAAGTCATGGAAAGTGTTCAAATTGCTTTGATGAACTTGACTACCAAATCTCAAATGAGCCAAGTGATGGGAAAAAGAAGTAGCTTAACTCATTAAACCTCAAGGCCACTGAGTCCACCTTCAACAATGTCAACGTTTTAAATTTTATGCCTTGCATCACAATCTAACAGATGCTAGAGACCGATGCTGCAACAAAACAGTTTCTTGTTACAGCGCAACTTCCAATGGCTAATGATGACCAAATTATGAGCCTCTATAATTGCACATTCGTTGGGTTAAAAAAGTGCAACTTTGTTGGGTATGGTTTTTGTTTTTTTAATTTTGTTCCTTTGCATTGTCAAGGGCCTTTCAGTCCTTTTGCAAAGATAAGTCGGTCGTAATATCGTTTTTGTTTTTTGATGTAGGCCATGATATCATGATGTTATTTATCAAATTGATATAAAGAGTGTGGCTGTCCGGTTGGAGCAAGGAGAAGAATCAAATGTCATGTGGATGGATGGTGTTGTTCTTCTTGAGTACACTTCATTTGGTGTGGAGGCAATAAACTATGCAGAGCACATGCAGAGACATCATTGCATGTAATGAGATCTTCTACAACGATCTTCAGCTTCTAGGGGCTGTGAATTTGGTGAGGCTAGGGAGCTGGTACTTGACCAATCTATTGAATGGAGTCTCATAAAAATTCAGATGATGAGAGAGGCACATGCACCGTTGGATAATCCTCTAATCCTTATGAAACTAATCCTTTGGTCTAACTTATATCAAAAAAAAAAAAATCCTTATAGAAAGACATTCCCCTGTTTCTGGTTTTGTACTGCATGAAATTATAAATGATGTTTGATAGTGGAATAAGTCCAAAGAACCAATCAATCTCTCTCTGTCAAATAGTTTATATTTTCTATAGTTTCAGTCCGTTGTAACTTGTAACTATACTGCTGTTGCTCTGCCTTCTTGTCAAATAAAATAAAGCAAACTTTTCAGCTTTCCTATGGGCAGAATAGTTGTACCTTCCCAATCTGAAAATTTATTCAATGTTTAAGCACCTTCAAAATTAAACAAATTGATAGCATAGTTAGGCAGTGCTGTTACCATCCTTTCAAATAAGGTTTAAAGAAAATTATATACTACATACAGAGTGGAAGGAAACATCAAAGGCATTAGGGTCTATATTAGTCTCTCTGTTTTAGAAAAGTTTATAGTATTCTCTCACACATCTACCATCCTTTCGAATAAGGTTTAAAGAAAATTATGCTACTTACAAAGTGGAAGAAAACATCAAAGGCACTGGGGACTATATTAGTCTCTCTGTTTCAGAAAAGTTTATGGTAGTCTTGCTGGGCTTGGTGTGGTGCTATCAAGGCCCAGGTTAGACTAACTTGTATTGAGCTGGGTATAGATTCAAAGGTTGAGATTAAATCAAGTCACAGGTGTACACGGGCTTGGGGATTAGTTTAATCTCATTGGGTTAGTCTATGGGAGTTTTTGTTGAGTTTGGGCTTGGCCCATTCGGCATGATTTAAACCCTGATTTCTAGGGTTTGGATGGAATAAGGAACAGATTCTTTTCTCCGAAATCCTCTCTCATCACCGTATCTCTTTTCTTTCCTCCTCTTTGGAGCGAAGCTGCATGGTTTCGTGGTGCTTCCATCTTTCCAATGAGAACGAAGCCGTGCAGCTTCGTGGGAGATGCATGAAGATCCAAAGCTGATGGACATGATCGGGACTTGTTGGGAGAGAACGCTTCCAGCCAACGGGTGCTCACGGGAGACAATCCAGCCAAGAACTCACGGTGTGCTTTCATGTATCAACGTGAAGGCGGTCAACTTGTGAAGGAGGAGAGTCTTCCTCCTAGGAACTCACGCATGGAGGAGGAGTGTGAAGGAAGTCAGTCAAGGAAGAAATCAACGCATGATGCATGGTGCGTTGGATTCCAGAGCAAATGCATTACTGCTCGGCCAATCTGATTATTGGTATTAAAAGACGAAAGTCCAGGGTACTTCTCCAGTGAGGTTGATCCTGTTCATCAATGACTAAATCCCAATAATTGGTATCAGAGTCAGGTTCAAGAAAAAGTAATTTGGAGATCTTCAAGGGCTAAAAAATTGAGCAAGGCCTCATCAGAGTACTCTTTATTTTTTGAAATATTTTGTGCTATTTTTGGTTGAGATTGGCCACGGGTAGTAGTATAAAATTAGATTTTGAGAAGTTTAATGGGAATAAAAGTTTCTCCATATGGAAAGTTCAAGTAGAGGACTTTCTTGTGTAACAGGGTTTAGATTTGCCTTTGGAGGAAAGGCCAGATGGAATGATAAATAAACAATGGAATCATTAGAGAAGAAAGCATGTTCAACGATTAGAAGATGTCTGGCAAATTTAGCCCTCTATTCAGTGCTGGAGGAGAAGACCCCGAAGGGACTCTGGTCGAAGTTGCAAGCCCTCTACATGGGAAAGAACATGTGCAACAAGTTGATGTTGAAGAAGCGCCTCTATAGCTTTTAGATGTCAGAAGATGGAGATGTGCTGGGCCAAATCCAGATGTTCGATCAGGTGAGCAATGAATTGCTGAATGTCGGAATCAAGATGAAAGAGAAAGATAAGGAATTTTTGCTATTATTTTTATTGCCCACATCATATGACTCATTCATCATGATGCTTCTCTACGGAAAGGAAATATTGTTCTATAAAGATATTGTCTCGGTACTTCGGATGAATGAGCAGAGAGAGAAGATGACCAAGAAAGCTATTTTCCAGAAGGGTCTATTAGTTGGGAAAGGGTTAGGGAGAGACAGGGACATGAGCAAGCTTAGGGATGGTTAAAGTCCAGAAAGGCTAAGTGCTATAAGTATGGTGAGGCAGGACATTTTAAAAGGGATTGTCCTAAGAGAAAAAATCAGAAGGAAGAAAAAGGAGGATCTGAATCTGTGAGTACAGTTGCAGGTCAGGAGGTGGAGGATGATCTCTTGATGGTATCAGATGGTCACAGTATAACACAGAGATGTGGACCTTGGATTTAGCTTGTTTTCATCATTACACTCTCAACCAGTCGTGGTTCAGCACTTACACAGAGGTTGATGAGGGGTGTGTGACTCTTGAAGATGATCACCCTTGCAAGGTGGCAGAGATTGGCATAGTGAGGACGATGATGTTTATGGCATGGTGCACACTCTTACCAGCATGAATTATGTCCCAAAACTAAAAAAAAATCTAGTGTCACTGTGGTACTTGGAGTGGACTAGATACAGCTTCAACAGTCATGCCATGAGTGGAGTTCTGAACATCTCCAATGAAACTATGGTGGTGATGAGAGGGAGAAGGCTGAAGAACAACCTATATAGGTTGGAGGGCTCTGTGGTGATCAAAAAATCTGAGGCAACAGCTATGAAACAGGATCCTGGGATATGTACAGGATGCGGTATTACCGCCTAGGCCACATGGAAGACAGGGGGATAAAAAAATTGAGCAAGAAAGGGCCGCTTCCAGACCTGAGTGGTGGAGATATGGAGATATGTGAGCTTATCAGATGAAAAGTAGAGAAGAGTGCAGTTCTTGATCAGCACAACTAGGAGTGTAGAACTTTTGAAGCTAGTACACATGGATGTCTGGGCACTAGCCCTGATTTTTATAAGAAATGAGGCCAGATACTTCTTGACCCTAATAGATAATTTCTCAAAAAGCTGTGGATCTACTTCATAAAGAAGAAATCAGAGGTCTTCACCAAGTTTAGAATCTGAAAGACTGAGGTGGAGAAAGCAGGGTAGGAATATGAAGTGTCTGAGGTTAGACAATTATGAGGAATATACCAGCATGGAGTTTCAGGTTTTTATGAGGAGTGGGGCATCAAAAAGTACATTTAAATGATGAAAGCTTCACAATAGGAAGGGGTAGCTCAGAGGATGACAAATACTGTTAAAAAAAGCAAGATGCTTGAGGCTACAGGCAGGGCTTCCAAAGATATTCTGAGTTGATGCAGTAGATGTAGCCAGCTACTTGGTCAATCGATCATCGCATACCAGATTGGATGGAGGCATTCCAGAGGAGATATGATTTGAAGGAAAGATAAGCCTGAACCATCTGAGGGTGTTTGGATGCACGACATATGTGCATGTTGGTGCTGGAGAGCGGAGTAAGTTGGATACCAGGTCAAAGAAGCTGGTATTTCTTGGCTATCGCATGGAATCAAGGGGTATCGGCTGTGGGACCCCTTGAAGAAGAAGGTTGTCATCAGCAGGGATGTGACCTTCGATGAGATCTCGATCTTTCAAAGCAGAGATGGTACATATGCACAATAGAGATTGTAAAAGGTGGAACACAATAACACTAGTCAGATGACGTCCTATACAGTCGTACCATTTGCTAGTGAACCAGAAGGATTTGAGATTCAGATGAAGAGGACCGACAGAGGGGTTAGAAGCCAAAAAGTTCAGTAGGATGCAGTTGGACAGAAGATTCAGCAGGATGCAGCTAAGTAGGGGACTGATACTAGGATTACACCGCACAGGCCCAGGAGGAACGTGCGACTACCAATTCGATATAACTTTGAAGATTCGGTGTTATATACCCTGGTGACAGCGAATGAAGATCCTTACACCTATCAGAAAGTTATGGAGAGCCAGGATAGGGATAGGTGGGTCCAAGTTATGGCAGAGAAGATGTAGGCTATAGTAGAGGAGATGCAGTCTCTTCATATGAATGGCTCATGGCTGGTGGTCCAATTGCTACAAAGAAAGAAACCTATTGATTGCAAATGGATTTATCAGCACAAAAAAGGGCCTTCAGAGCAAAGGAGTATCGGGTATAAGGCAGAACTAGTGGCCAGAGGATACTCTCAGAAGAAAGGCATTGCATATAGAGAGCTGGTGGAAGAAGATGGAGTAGAGCTGATGAAGGTACACACCAAGGAGAACCCAAGAGATGCATTGATCAAGGTTCTTTTATGGGACAATTTTCGTAGGTATTATAGCTGATGGACATGGCGGACGTGCTGAGGCCTTGAAGCACCAAGGTGAAGATTGTTAGGCCTGGTGTGGTGCTATTAAGGCTCAGGTTGGACTAACTTGTATTGAACTGGGTGTGGATCCAAGGATTGAGATTAAATCAAGTCACGAGTGTACATAGGCTTAGGAATTAGTTTAATCTCATTGGGTTAGTTTATATGAGTTTTTGTTGAGTCAGAGCTAATCGACCCATTCAGCATGTATTTAAACTCTCGTTCCTAGGGTTTGGATAGAATAATGAACATATTCTTTTCTCTCAAATCCTCTCTCATCACCTTATCTCTTTTCTTTCCTCCTCCTCTTTGGAACGAAGCTGCATGGTTTCCTGGTGCTTCTTTCTTTCCAACGAGAATGAAGCCGTGCAGCTCCGTGGGAGACGTGTGAAGATCCAAAGCCGACGGACGTAATCAGGAGTTGCTAGAAGAGAACGCTTCCAGCCAACGGGCGCTCACGGGAGACGATCCAGCCAAGAACTCACGGCGTACTTTCGTGGATCGACGTGAAGGCGGTCAACTCGTGGAGATGGAGGAGGGTCTTCCTCCTAGGAACTCATGCGTGGAGGAGGAGCGTGAAGGAAGTCAGTCAAGGAAGAAATCAACGCACGATGCATGGTGCACTGGATTCCAGCAAGGAAAAACAACGTTGACATGGGGTCGGCTAGTACTGGCTCTTTTACCATGACAAAATAAATTATCAACTTGATTTTTTCATCAATGTTTACTGATTTGATCTGTCAAATATATATATATATATATATATATATACACATTAAAAAACTAGAACTTAACAGGCAGTATCAGTTTGCTTATGGCTGTCTCCTATTTCATAATCCATGCAAGCCCATGCCTGCACTGCTGGTCTACTCCTTGTGCCTGATTCGGTGTGCACTACATCTGTAGAAACTGCACTAGGGTAAAACATCATCGAGGGTACTGCCAAGAGTGTTCAGATCCCGGAGTCCACTAGCATCAATGAGAAGAAGCCAGACCCAGAGCTCCACTAGCATCAATGAGAAGAAGCCAGACCCAGAGCTCAACTTGTTTCATGTGGTTAGTAGGTAGCAGCAGAACAAGTTGGGAGCACCCAGAATCCTCCCCTCTGGGCTCCAGCAACAGAAAATTGAAAGTATTCTGCAAATCGATTCTAAAAGATTTGTTTGCAGTCCTCATGACACAGGGCTGTTCCCAATCATGATAAACTCTGGGCCACTTGTCATTGGATACATTAGCAGCAGTGGCTGCTGAAGAACTATTTCAGTTTCTCAAGAATCATGCTTACAACAACCTATAAGCTAAAATGAGGACTTGCCCAATTGCAGAACTAACAAAAGAAAGGTAGAAAGTAATTCAAAGTGCCAAGTCCTGGACCAATCGACACAAGCACAGGAAAAATGTATCAATAACAGAACCTAGCTGTGACTTCCAGTCTAAGCCAGTGAGAATGGATTTTACCTACTGACATTGAGTTTAGCACACTATAATCTAACTGATGACGCCAAGTCACCTTCTTCAAGCGTCGAGAAAGACGGACGTCTTCTCTTTGGACCCATGCAAGAAAAGTCCCCGGAGACCGGATGCTCCGGTGGGGACCCTCCGACGCTCAAGTTAGTTACTTGGGATCAGACAAGAACCGCTCAGCAGAAGGGAGCTGAGACGGTTAGGGTTTTTTGCTAGTGGGAAGAAAGCTAGAAAACCAGAGTTCGAATCCCTACTTACAGTGCGGGCACCTGTTTTTATACCTGTCCGAATGTCCCATCTTTCTGTTCCAGAAGATTGCTGTCGTACCATCACTGCCGGAGGCATCTCGCGTTACCTATCAATATGGCTTTACACGTGTCTAGCAGCCGCGGTTGTATTTGGTGCGCGCCGTTGCTTGATATGACCGCACACAGTTGCAAGTGGTAGTGGATCGTACTCCGTAACGGAGCATAGTCATGCACAGGGACACATGCAATGCACCATACGCGTTATGAGGCATGGCCGCAAGCAAGCCACGGGCGCACGGCGAGTCACGTGGGTGCGCCAGGTGGCCCGGAGTTGTCATTTGGTTCGAAGGCTGGTTCATGTGCTGAACGTTGATGATGCCTGGTCTCGGAGGCCTCGAGGTGGAGATATAGTGACCTCACCCCGAGACCGGAGGAGGTCTCGGGGGTGAGATGGTGCTGGTGTACCCCGAGACCGAAGGGGGGATCTCGGGTCGAGATATGGTGACCTCACCCTAAGACCGGAGGAGGTCTCAGGGGTGAGATGATGCAGGTGCACCCCGAGACCGGAGGGGGTCTCGGGGTCGAGATATGGTGACCTTACCCCGAGACCGGAGGAGGTCTCGGGGGTGAGATGATGCTGGTGCACCCCGAGATCGGAGGGGGTCTCGGGGTCGAGATATGATGACCTCACCGCGAGACCTGAGGAGGTCTCGGGGGTGAGAGGATGCTGGTGCACCCGAGACCGAAGGGGGGTCTCGGGGTCGAGATATGGTGACCTCACCCTGAGACCTGAGGAGGTCTCGGGTGAGAGGATGCTGGTGCACCCGAGACGAAGGGGGGTCTCGGAGTCGAGATATGGTGACCTCACCCCGAGACCGGAGGAGGTCTCGGGGGTGAGATGATGCGGTGCAACCCGAGACCGGAGGGGGGTCTCGGGGTCGAGATATGGTGACCTCACCCCGAGACCGGAGGAGGTCTTGGGGGTGAGATGATGCCGGTGCACCCCGAGACCGGAGGGGGGTCTTGGGGTCGAGATATGGTGACCTTACCCCGAGACCGGAGGAGGTCTCGGGGGTGAGATGATGCTGGTGCACCCGAGATTGGAGGGGAGCGAGGGGTCGAGATATGGTGACCTCACCCCGAGACCGGAGGTCTCGGGGGGAGATGATGCTGGTGCACCCCGAGATCGGAGGGGGGTCGAGGGGTCGAGATATGGTGACCTCACCCCGAGACCGGAGGAGGTCTCAGAGGAGATGATGCTGGTGCAACCCGAGACTGGAGGGGGTCTCGGGGTCGAGATATGGTGACCTCACCCCCGAGACCGGAGGAGGTCTCGGGGGTGAGATGATGCTGGTGCACCCCGAGACCGAAGGGGGGTCTCGGGTCGAGATATAGTGACCTCACCCCGAGACCAGAGGAGGTCTCGGGGGTGAGATGATGCTGGTGCACCCCAAGACCGAAGGGGGGTCTCGGGTCGAGATATGGTGATCTCACCCCGAGACGAAGGAGGTCTCGGGGGGGGGGGGGGAGATGATGCTGGTGCACCCCGAGACCGGAGGGGAGTCTCGGGGTCGAGATATGGTGACCTCACCTCGAGACCGGAGGAGGTCTCGGGGGTGAGATGATGCTGGTGCACCCCGATACCGGAGGGGGGGTCTCGAGGTCGAGATATGGTGATCTCACCCGTGACCGGAGGAGGTCTTGGGGGGGAGATGTGCTGGTGCACCCCGAGACCGGAGGGGGGTCTCGGGGTCGAGATATGGTGACCTCACCTCAAAACCGGAGGAGGTCTCAGGGGGGAGATGATGCTGGTGCACCCCGAGACCGGAGGGGGCTCTCGGGGTCGAGATATGGTGACCTCACCTCGAGACCGAAGGAGGTCTCGGGGGGGGGGGGAGATGATGCTGGTGCACCCAAGACCGGGGGGGGGGGGAGATGATGCTGGTGCACCCCGAGACCGGAGTGGGGTCTCGGGTCGAGATATGGTGACCTCACCCTGAGACCAGAGGAGGTCTCGGGGGGTGAGATGATGCTGGTGGCACCCCAAGACCGGAGGGGGGTCTCGGGGTCGAGATATGGTGACCTCACCCCGAGACCGAAGGAGGTCTCGGGGGGAGATGATGCTGGTGCACCCCGAGACCAGAGGAGGGTCTCGGGTCGAGATATGGGACCTCACCCCGAGACCGGAGGAGGTCTCGGGGTGAGATGATGCTGGTGCACCCCGAGACCGGAGGGGGGTCTCGGGGTCGAGATATGGTGACCTCACCCCGAGACCGGAGGAGGTCTCGGGGGGGAGATGATGCTGGTGCACACCGAGACCGGAGGGGGGTCTCGGGGTCGAGATATGGTGACCTCACCCCGAGACCAGAGGAGGTCTCGGAGGGAGATGATGCTGGTGCACCCCGAGACCGGAGGGGGTCTCGGGGTCGAGATATGGTGACCTCACCTGAATCGGAGGAGGTCTCGGGGTGAGATGATGCGGTGCACCCCGAGACCGGAGGAGGGTCTCGGGGTCAAGATATGGTGACCTCACCCCGAGACCGGAGGAGGTCTCGGGGGTGAGATGATGCTGGTGCACCTGAGACCGGAGGGGGGGTCGCTCGGGGGGAGATGATGCTGGGCACCTGAGACCGGAGGGGTGTCTCGGGGTCGAGATATGGTGACCTCACCCCGAGATCGGAGGAGGTCTCGGGGGGGAGATGATGCTGGTGCACCCCGAGACCGGAGGGGTGTCTCGGGTCGAGATATGGTGACCTCACCCCGAGACTGGAGGAGGTCTCGGGGGTGAGATGATGCTGGTGCACCCCGAGACCGGAGGGAGGTCTCGTGGTCGAGATATGGGGACCTCACCCGAGACCGAAGGAGGTCTCGGGGGTGAGATGATGCTGGTGCACCCCGAGACCGAAGGGGGGGGTCTCGGGGTCGAGATATGGTGACCTCACCCCGAGACCGGAGGAGGTCTCGAGGGTGAGATGATGCTGTGCACCCCGAGAACGGAGGGGGTCTCGGGGTCGAGATATGGATCTCACCCCGAGACCGAAGGGGGTTTTGGGGTGAGATGCGGTGACTCCGTTAGCTGCTGTTACCTTTTTTCTAGCGCTGGATCAGTCCACATCAGATGCCCCTCACCTCTGAGGCGAAGCGCCCCACTGGTAAGGCGAAAGGGGTGCTACCTCTCATGTGGCTGATCCCTGTCCACATCTCTATGCAGACGACATGGGGAATGTGAAAAGGCGGCCACTTCCGTACACTGAGCCCGCCATGATCGACCTCGAGGCGAGGTTAACTCTTTGAAGTCCGCGTGGAAAGCTGCATCGTCATTACCTCTCATGGAGGCGACGTCAGCGGAGTCACATCATTGGCCGGAGGCATACCGTATCATGCGCTGGGGCAACCATCGAGGCAAACCAGCCTATGGTGGGGGTCCATGTGGCTGATGAGACGAGGCGGGACAATTTGAAAACCCAACAAAACTCGAATGGGTGGTTGAATCTGGCCACACCACTGCTACCATCGTCGTCTTCCTTTGAGCCTCTACGTTTTGGTCTCCCCTGCAACCCGAGAACCTGCGCTTAGCTTTCCTTCCCTTAGGTTAGTTCTTTGTCCATTCTAGACTCCTCCATCCCTTCTTTTACCCATGAGCTCTCATCTTGGACCTGGAGGACGATTCGAAGAATCGTTCTCCCTCTAAGAGGCACTGCGCCTCTCCTGTACCTTCCCCCTCTCCTCCACTTCAATGGTCCACTAATTCAGAGGACCGCGTCCCCCTGGCCCGATGACGGGTCACTGGTGGAGCCCCATCGAGGAGCCACCGGTCAGAGGCCGGCACCTCCTCGAGGGTGGAGGGGTCCCCGGAGGGGACCACCTCCACGGTAACAGGTCTGGATTTGCAAAAATTTCGGGCCCGTTTACCAGATTCCCCGGGACGTCGAGCTTTTCCTGCCTCCCAATGATAGAGTCATCTCCTCCTCCCGACCCGGCTGGCCCTTTATGAGATTTGCATGAAGCGGGTCTCGTCCTCCTTCCTCCTTTTTTTCATCAACCTTCTTGACTACTACTCCTTGACTCCTTCCCAACTGGTCCCAATTCTTACCGGGTCATTAGGGCCTTGTTATTCTCTGTCATCGTTTTGGCATCACCCCCCGAATCTCTCTTTTCCGATCTTTTATATCCTCCGGTCCAGAAGGTTGGTGGCTGTTCCAGCCCCGACCCAATCGGGTCCTTAAGCTTTTTCTTCCTTTTCGATCAAGGGATGTAAATCCCGATTCTTTTTCGCTGGCCTAGACCAAGTCATGCCCGGTGGGGAGACCCCGACCTTCGAGGCAACACAAACTCCACCGTCCACCCTGGAGATCAGGAAGTGTTGGTCAATTGTTAGCTACCGAGATTCCTCGGTACACCTTGCTCCTAATGGAAGATAACCTCCAGTCAATGGGTCTTATCTTCCACCGGGGTAAGCCATTTCCACACTTAGCCAAATTTTGCATGCTTCTCTTCTTTTCCTCTCTCTTTTTTATTTTTATTTTTTTAACCTTGACGATATCAGCAGCCATGAAGATATCGACACAGAAACTCTGAAGGCCTCTCCAAGAAGAGGGCCAGAGGGGCCGAGTGAAGGCTAGCAAGCTCCAGCCCCAAAACGCCAACAGCTCGGTTCTCCGACCACCGGCACCACAAGACCCCCTGGCTGCTCCAGAAATCGATCTCACAGCTGACCCCACCAGAGATAGCGGCGCCCGGGGGGCTCCCAATAGAGGAGCCGCTGCAGAGGAGCCGGCAATGGCGGAGGAGCCCACAGTGGCGGAAGAGCTTCCTGCCCCTGGCGAACCGACTCCACCCGAGGCGGTCAGGGACTGAGGCGAGGGGCCATCAGGGGCAGCAAGCCCACCTCCCGAGAGGATGCCTAGGAGCAGCCCGCCACCGAGCCGGAGGCTGAGGCGGCCGAACGGAGCAGGGCCAAACCAGGACCGCCCCGGGACTCCATCTTGAATGATGGTCGGCCGTTGGACTGAACGGGTCCTTTCTCCAGTTTTTATGCCCAGGTCCTGAAGAGCTCAGCCACCTGAAGGCAGTACATTCTTCGGAATCCTACGCGGCCCTTGTAGGGTAAGCGATCTTTCCACCCTTTGCCTTTATTATTTTCACTTTTTTTTTTGCTAACCTGGAACTTTCATGCAGCTTGCGCATTCCCTAAGGGCCGAGGGAGGCGATCCATGGGAAGGCATAGGCTAACCTTTTCGTGCAGATTGCGCACATCGAGGAGGCGATCATGGTGGGAAGGCCCTGCGCGAGGCACAGAGGAGGCCGAAGATGCGCACCGTGCGGAGGCGGCCGAGGAGGCGCTGGAGTCGACCAGAAGCACTGGGCCAGTGAAACAAGGGACGCCGAGAGCAGAGCGGAGGCTGATGCCAACCGTCTGCATGCGGCGCTCCACCAAATGACAGAGGCTGAAAACACCGTGATGGCTAGAGAACCTGCACATCTCTGAGCTGACCCTGGGCCATCCAAGAGATCGAGGGTCGGCGGTCGCGGCTGAGGAGAGAGTTGGGTCTGCGAGGAAAAGGCACAGCAGCGGAGGAAAAAGCAAGGGCCGCGGAGGAGGAGGCACGGCAGCAAAGGAAAAGCAACCAACCAAGCCGGGGAGGAGGCAGCCCGCCTAAGAGGCCGAGAGGGCTGCAGCGGCAGCCCTCGCCGCAAAGGAAAGCTCGGGCCGCTAAGGTGGAAGCTGCCATCGCCAGGACCGTAATCATAGAAGAGTACAAAGCGTCCGAGCGCTTTGCAGATATTTGGCGGAAGCTTCGACGGCGGTGTTTCCTTCAAGGGTTCCAGCAGGAAGGAGAAAATTGCCAGGGACTTGAACATCCCCCAAGCTCTGGAAGTCGAACCAGATCACTTCTCGGATTCGGCCCCCTCCGACGATGAGCCAGCGCTAGCTGAGCCGTGAGCTTCCTTGTATTTTTATTTTTGCAAGTCCAACGACCGGCATTTTGTAATCCCTTCAAATTAATGAAATACATTTTCCTCCTCCAAGATAAATTGTCTATTTGCACTCTTATCCCAAATTTATTGACAATGTGCGGCCCCTTGGTCCCATTAGTGCCAGGGGAACTCTCAACTAACGTGAGCTATTCCATTTAGCCATCTAGGACCGAAACTCGGGGCTAGAAAGGATAGGTTTCTTGGGGTTGAAGCGCCGATCGTTGGAAGGTTGAGGTAGGCGGGTTCCTTAGGACCGACGGCGCACCGCTCTGGTATGTCGGGCCTTGCGTCAGGTAGCACATGGCTTTAGGTGCCATGGGGGTCGGACTTTAGCCCGGCTGGTCCAGGACTTTAGTGCCGCGGGTGTCGGCTTTATGCCTGGCTGGCCTAGGCTTTAGGTGCCGACGGGTGTCGGCTTTATGCCTGGGCCCAGGGCTTTAGGTGCCGACGGGTGTCGGGCTTTATGCCTGGCTGGCCCAGGGGCTTTAGGTGCCGATGGGTGTCGGGCTTTAAGACTGGCTGGCCCAGGCTTTGGTGCCGATGGGTGTCGGGCTTTATGCTTGGCTAGCCCAGGGCTTTGGGTTCCGACGGTGTCGGGCTTATGCCTGGCTGGCCCAGGGCTTTATGTGCCGGGTGTCGGGCTTTGCCTGGCTGGCCCAGGGCTTTGGTGCCGACGGTGTCGGGCTTTATGCCTGGCTGGTGCAGGGCTTTAAGGCCATCGGTGTCGGGCTTTACCTGGCTGGCCCAGGGCTTTAGTGCCGACGGGTGTCGGGCTTTATGCTGGTGGCCCAGGGCTTTAGGTGCCGACGGGTGTTGGGCTTTATGCCTGGCTGGCCCAGGGCTTTAGGTGCCAACGGGTGTCAGGCTTCATGCCTGGCTGGTGCAGGGCTTTAGGTGCCGACGGGTNTTATAATGATTTTTGAGATCCATGTGGATTAAAAGTGAAAGAATCCAATAATTGCACAAAATCCAAACTAGTAATATATTATATAAAGAACTACCTACAAAAGGTAATAGTACTCATCAACCCTACAAATCTATTTACTAGTTAAAAGGAGGATAACCTAACTATATTTAGGTTTCTTTTCTTGTAATGAATGATCAGATAACAAGTGTAGCTAATAAATAAAGAGGAATGGAAAATAAATAAATTCTTAGAGGAAAGAAATGAATTAAAAGTAGGTAGTTATATCAAAAAATGCAACTAAAATATAGAAGCAAAAAGTGGAATCATAAGAAAGGAAAAAAGAGAACTCCCGGGAAGGTTGAGTGAGAAGCATATATTTTCTACTCATTGATTAAGGAGACATTAAATGTAAGCTTCCACTACCATATGTGAGAGAAAGATTAATGAAAAATAAGAGAAGAGTAAAAGGAGATGTTCAAAACTATGCAAATTATAGAAAGATTAAGTTGATGAGTCATACAATAAAATTATGAGAGAAAGTAATAGAAAATCGAATAAGAGTTGAAACTTTGGTGTCAAATAATCAATTTAGATTTATGTTTGAAAGATCGATCATAGAAGCTATTTATTTATTAAGGAGATTAATGGAGAGGTATAGGAAAAAGAAAAAAAGACTTTCATATAGTTTTTAATAATTTAGAGAAAACATATGATAGAGCACCTAAAAAAATAATATGATGAGTTTTAGAGAAAAAAATGAGTTATCAAAAGATACATAGAATTGATAAAAGATATATATAAAAGAGCAATAACTATTGTTAAAACAACAATAGGAGAAACTAGCGAGTTTTCAATTACTATATGTTTACATTAAGGATTCGCCTTAAGTTCGTATCTTTTTATACTAGTTATGGATGAATTAACTAAACATATTCAAGATGATATCTCATGGTGTATGTTATTTGATAATATAATGTTGATTAATAAAACTAAATTTGGAGTAAATGCTAAGTTAGAGATTTGGAGAGGGGCTTTAAAATCTAAAGATTTCAAAACTAGTAGAACTAAAACTAAATACATAAAATATAATTTTAGTGTAAGTAGAAATACAGATGAAGGGACAATGAAGATTATAAGCCAAAAGGTACCAAAGAGTAAAAAATTTATGTATTTAGGATCAATTATCCAGTAAGAAGGTAAAATAAGTGACGATGTGAATCATAGAATTAAAGCATGATAGATTAAGTGAAGAAGTACTTTGGAAGAATTGTATGATCGATGCATCCCATTAAAGTTGAAAGAAAAATTTTATAAATCACTATTAGGTTAGCTATGCTATATGGAACAGAGTGTTGGGCAATACTGAAACAACATGTGAATAAATTAAGTATAACAGAAATGCGCATGTTAAGATGGATATATGGTAAAACTTTAAAAGATAGAATTAGAAATAAACATATACAAGAAATGATAGAAGTAGCTCCAATTAAAGATAAAACGAGAGAAAACCAATTACGATGGTTTGGACATATATAATGAAGACCTTTAAATGCTCTAGTTAGAAAGAGTGATGGTATTGATAGAGATTGAGATAGACCTAAACTAATATGAACATAAATAATTAAGAAAGATATAACTATTTATAATTTGAGTGTTGATTTAGTTCTGAATAGAGCAGAGTGAAGGAAGCAGATTTATGTAGCCAACCCCATGTAGTTGGAAAAAGGCTTAGATGAGTTGAGTTGAGTTGAAGAATAGAGTAAAAGAAGAGAAGTTCAGCTGCGTCAAAACGAGGGTTATTTAAGGCAATAAACCTAAAAATAGTTATTATTGTAGTTCGGACTTATGAATAATTTTACACTTCATAGCCACTATGTTCCAAAATTAGTCCTTAATTGACATTTTTTTCTTTTTTGATTTATTTTTAAATTTCATGTAGTGACATTAGAATTAATGCAAGGTTATCATATTTGTATAAAAAGTCAAATAAAATATCTCTTCAAAACAATAGCTATGTTGAGATTTAATTTTGTTGTTAGATATAATGGCCTCATAGCCATTCGATCACTATTATTTGAAACATATAAAATTAAAAATATCATAATATACCTTAGTAGGTTTTCAATATCATGTTTCAATAAAAGAGCGAAACATAAATAAAGAAAAGAGATAAAGGAAGAGAATATCATGTAAAGTGGAGAGAAGGGGTGGATTTCCTTTTCTCTGCATCTCCCTAATTTTGAAAAAAATTTAAAAAGTCGGCCAGGAGAGAAATCACTGCCCTCAAACTCTAATTTTCTCTTCCAAGTTACTATCCAATGGATGAATTTTAAGTATCTTTCCTTTCATCTTGCTAAATTGCTACCTAAATGAGGGGAATCTCTCACCTTGCAACCAAATAGGGTATTTTTTCTTGACCTTGTACATATCTCCTCTCTTATATTCTAAGCTAGGCTATTAGTGAACCAATCAATTATTAGATATCTCTGGTGATGATATGTTATAATTTATTATTAAATTATGAACAATCAAGAAGATTACACGCACGATGGATACAAACCACAATGAGTCTAAAGAAAAAATGTACCTTAATTTGCTCTCTCTAAATTTAGTTCCATTTGCTTCCCATCATGCTTCTGTGAAATACCAATACCCTCTTTGCATTGGATAAAATCTAATTAAACAAATTTATAGGATAACATATCTAAGCTTGACAAAGGATTGCTCATATCTGCTAGAATGGGTGGTCATAACTATTAACTAGAAAGAAGGTAAAACAATGTAGTTTAGGGAAAAAAAAAAAAAAAAAAAATCTCGAAGATTGAATGATGCATGTAATGAAAGTTAGATTTTTAAAATAGATTACAGTACATAACAACAGATAATAACTATCAAGGGCCTTAGGATGCTTTCCATCTCTTGGATCCATGTAAATGGCTATGACGCAACCGAAGAAGGGCCTACTGTTGCACCCAAACATTCTCCACCCGAATTTAAACAATTCAGGAACGCAAACATTGAAAAAAGAAAATCAAATATTTCCAGGTTTATGATGAGAAATATTACCATGCCAAAAGTAAAGGAAGACGACAATAGATCTGAGCATTGCGTAATCTAGGATGCAAACTAATTGAGCTAACCAGAAAATGAGGCTAGAATATTGTGTAAGACCCCAAACAGTCTTATATCGAAAGAAAAGAAAAAATTTAAAAAATTTATAACTCAAGCTTATTTATTATTAATTAACTTATACTTGAGTTTTTAAAGCTATATAAATCCAATCTATAACCAATTAAAGAGAAAAAGATTGCAATACTTCAAATAATCTCATTAGATGGGTTTGTGGTCTTACTATAAGTAGGGATGGCATTTTTTTTTTTCGTCTGGCCATTTATCCGGCCGGTACCATTTCTAATTGATCGAGAAATGGGTAAATGGCCATTAATAGCTAAACGGTTAAATGACGGGGATGATATCTTCTACCCCATCATTATTTACTCATCTTCATCCCAGTTAGCTTTAATATAATATATTTAAATTATATATATTAATATATTAAAAAATTAAAATAAATAAAATAAATATACTAAAAATTTAGTAAAATATACGTTTGAATCTTCCTATTCTCTTCTTTCATACAACTACTGAACATCAAAGCCAAAACCTTTTATTAATATTTTTTAAAAAATTAATATTTTTTATGTAAATGATCAAACGGGTATCCAATGGGTACCCGTTTACCCGTATCTCCGTCCCCATTCCGTTAACTATAACGGCTTAACGAGGCAGAGAATGAAGAAGTTTTTGCTAACGAGGATGGATACCGATAGAGATCGTCCGTGCCATTCTCAAGTCGTTACCATCCCTACTGATAAAATTAGGTCTTTTAAGTCAAATCAGATCAATAGTTTAAGCTTGAATCAATAGTTCAAGAAGCTACAATCATTTAAGTCCAAAGAAATACTGTTGGAGCAAGAAAGGAATTATTTAAAAAAAATATATATTAGATAAAAGTAAGGGAAGTTGGGCAGGGCTAGGCCCGAAATATTACTTTTGGTGCCAAGTTGGATTTGGGCCAGCGTATCATGTTAAAAGAAAAATCTTACTGACCTTCGATGCAGCAAGTATGCACCGACTGCATGGACTGGCCATCCATGTGTATCGGCACCCATGCGGTAGTCCAATAGGCCTTACCATGGACTGCAAATATGTCGGTACGAGCGGACGGCCAAATTGCTTGGCCATTACGCGCTTGCTACACTGGAGGATGATACAATAAGTCTTTTCCCATGTTAAAAAACGGATGGGCTGGGCTCAATCCAAATCCAATCAAAAATCAGCTCGCATTGGGTGGGCTTTGATTTGGATGATTGGCAACCTTATAGCATGGAAAGTCTTGCCACACAGTGTGCATGGTACAGAGCAAATACGCTGCATATTAGCATGCGGTGCATACGCACACACGTATTAAAAATAAAAATATTTTGGCTAAACTGCAGAATTAATCTCAATACTTAAGGGGTTGTGTCACTTTAATCCTTGAACTTTAAAAAGTTATAAAAATAATCTTAAACCTTTTGTTCTGTATCACTTTGATTTCTACCGTTAAATAGGAAAGATGTCGTTTATTTTTATCCTATGTGGCATTCGTAGCAGCACACGTGGCATCCAAGTAGCAAAAATAAATTTAAAATTCATAACTAATCAATTAACCCATTATTTAAAAAATTTAAAAAATAAAAATAATCTTCCCTCGCCCTGTTTTGTCTTAGGGGAAGTGCAACGAATACATGAACACTCACATGCTAAGGCAAATCAGGGTGAGGGAGATTATTTTTATTTTTTAATATTTTTTTTAAATTATTAAATAACGGGTTAATGGGTTAATTATGAATTTCAAATTTATTTTTACCATTTGGATGCCACGTGTGCTACTATGTATGCTGTCAATAAAAAAAATAGCATCTTCTTTATTTAACGGTACGAATCAAAGTGATATAAAACATAAAGTTTAAATTATTTTATAATTTTTTAAATATAAGAATTAAAATAATATAACCTTTTAAATATAAAAATTAATTCTATAATTTAATTAATTATACATTTTTTTTTATATATATACATACATATATTTTGCGCACAATTATTGAGCATGGTGCGCAAGACTTTTCTTTCTCTACAAAAATCTCTCCCCGCGTTCCCCGTACCGACGATCGTTGTGGCCCGGCCCACCGTGCATGCATTCAGACCAAGCGTACGTCCACAGCGTTTCTTCTCCCTCTTTCATCCGCACACCCTCCCCTCTTAAACCCCGAGAGCCTCTCATTTTTCTCTTTCTCCCCCTGCCGAAACCCTAACGCTCGCCCCGCGTCGGAGAAGGGAGGGGGCCGAGGGCGAGGCCAAGGTCGCCATGGGCGTCTCCTTCAAGGTTGCCAGGGTCGGAACCCGCTACCATCCTAAGCTCCGCCCTCCAGACCCCGCCGCCGGCGCCAGCGATAAGGCCGCTGCTCCTGACGCCGTCGTAGAGGCCCCGCCCCTGAACGGACCGATCGCGAGGTGAACTGCCGCGTACCCGTACAGTTTCTGCCTTTCTTGAGCGTTTTGTCTTATGGACACTATTCTTCCGTGTCCGAGCTGTGGGATCTGGTTTCTTGGTTTGCTACGGGGTTTTGGTCTCGTTTTAGAATCTGTTTGGATCTTTGAAGAGAGAAGAAGGGAAGGGTTAGCGATGGGGAATGAAGGGAGGGAATGATTGTTACCATCTTCTTGCTGGGAAAGAAGGGAAAAAAAAAAGTTAAATCATCTTATTTTATTTTATCTTTTTAATTTTATTGATTTAAATTTAATAGATTAAATTTCTTTACTCCTAATTTAAGATAAAAGGAGTGAAGAAAATGAGTTTATAATTTTATTTTATCTTTTTAATTTTATTGATTTTGTGAACATAATTTTTTTTTCTCTCATTTTCTTCACTCCTTTTATCTTAAATTAGAAGTAAAGACTTTTATCTTAAATTAGAAGTAAAGAAATTTAATCTGTTGGAGATAAAGAAATTTAATCTATTAAGAATGAATGAAAAAAAAAATGAGTAACCTTCAATTCCCTCTCTCTCTCCTTTTTTTTTTTTTTTTCCCTTCCAAGCATAGATCCATATATAAAATTATTTTTGTTTCTCTCCTTCTTTCATATTAACCTCCATCTAGACGTACACTTAGTCTTTGCCTGCTGGTTTCTTTTGGTGTTGTGGTTTGAATTTAGGGTTTGGTGATGGTTTTTGGACTTTCTATTTTGGTGTTTCCATTTTAATAGTGAGATATCTGACTGTGATGTAGATCTTGTTTTGCAGTGATTTGCCTTGTTTGTTTACTTGAGATAAAGGTTTTTTTTTCTTCTGGTGATGATTGAAATAATAGGATTTTCTTCTCGATTGGTTATTCTTTTGTTTTACTAATCTTTAAGAATTTTTTCTCAAATTGAATATATGGAGAAAAAAATTTAGAGAATAAAGAGTTAATGAAATAACATGAATGATCATTTTTATTAATATATTTCTAGAATATCAAGTAAATATATTTATTCTGATTTATAGGAATTGCTATAAATTGCATTTTTAGAATAGAAAGTAAATATATTTGATTCTGATTTATAGGGATTGCTATATTGCATTTCTAGAATAGAAAGTAGATTACATTTTTATGATAGAAGTAAATTTCTATAATAGGAAGTAAATATATTCTGATTTGATTTGATGTAATTAGTTTTTCTTTCTGGATTTGTAGCTTGTATATATACCTAAGAGATTGATGAATAAAAATACATAGAAATTACTTTCTTCTTTCTTTTTTTAGAGTTGTAGTTGTTTTCATGGTATCAAAGCTTTCGGGCTTATAACACTGAAATATATAAACAATAGGTTTTAAGGTTTTCTTGGATTTCTATTTTTGATAATTTTTTATTCTCACCGACACCTGGGAAAGCGCCACTCACCGATTAGCTTCGCCCGGAGTTTTATTGCCAAAATCTGGTCCTCTTTCATTTGTTCTACTTGCCTCAACTTTTACAACAAGTTTATTACTAGTTTGGGTTAGCATCTATTCGGTATGGGATCTACTTTGGGATAGGTTCGGATTCTTTGGGTATTTTTAACTTTATTGTGGTTTTGAACTCTGTTATTTGGCTAATATTTGATATATGGAATAAAGAAGTTGTTGTTGTGTCTGATGTGGTTTGTGATAGATCTAATTATTTAGATTGAAGTAAAACTGTTAGACTTTATTTGCGAAGTATTGCTATGGATAATCATTTAACTGATGATCCACCTAGCGATGACTCAAAAACCTCATGGCTAAGAGAGGATGCTCATCTATTTTTGTAACTACGTAATTCTATTGGTGGTAAGATGGTTGGTTTGATAAATCATTGTGAATTTATAAAAGAACTAGTGAATTATTTAAGTTTGTGTATTCTGGCAAAAAAATATCAAACACACTTATGAGGTCTGCCAAGCCTTTTATCATGCAGAAAAAGGTGATAAATTTCTAGCTAACTACTTTATGGATTTTAAGAAGACTCATGAGAACTTAATATACTACTTTCATTTAATACTGATGTGAAACTTTAGTAAACTCAAAGAGAAAAGATGGCGGTTATGAGCTTCTTGGTTGGTCTTCCTTCTGAGTTTGAGGCTGTTAAATCTCAAATTCTTTCTAGCCCTGAGATATCCTCTTTGGAAGAAGCTTTTAGTAGGGTACTCCGCACAAAAATTCAGCTCCTGCTCAGCCTAATAGTGCTCTTGTCAGCCACACTTCTAAATCTGAAAGATAACCATATAGACATGGCAATAGAGGGGAAGACTCAAGTAGTTATGATCAAAATCTTAGTACTCGAGGATAAGATATGGGAGGTGTTGTATATTACTATTATCATAAGTCAGGATATGTGAAGAAAGATTGTAGAAAGTTGCAGCGCAAAAATTAATCGAACCAATCAGTCCAGTTGCCTCTACTAATGATGCTTCTGAGTCTATTTTAATAGCTGCAGATAAGTATGCCAAGTTCCCACAGTATCAGAAATTCCTAAAGTCTTCATCTACTCCTATTACTACCATCATTGATTCATGTAAAATGAATATATGTCTTGTTTTCTTATCTTCCAAATGGATCATTGATTCCAGTGCCATAGATCACATGACAGATAATTCTAGCCTATTTTCTTCTTTTAAGTCACATGCTTCTAGTTCTATAGTTACTTTAGCAGATAGGTCTACATTTCACATTTTAGGATCTGATACAATTATTCTAATACCCTTAATTCCTTTGAAATATATTTTAAGTTTACCTGACTTATCTTTTAATTTAGTCTCTATCAGTAAACTTACTCGTTCTCTTAATTATTGTATCATATTTTATCCTGATTTTTGTCTATTTTAAGATCTTATGACGAAAAGGATTATTGATAAAGAACATGAGTCTAAAGGCCTCTACATTCTTGATACACAAGTATCAAAATCTGTTACTTGTTTTGGAGTTGTAACCCCTTTTGAAACACATTATTGGTTAAGTCATCCTTTATTGCCTATGTTAAAAAATTTTATCCTCAATTTTCTAACATCTTCATTAAATTGTGAGTCTTTTTCAATTTATAAAATATCATCGTTTGAGTTTTAGTCGTAGAGTCAATAAAAGGGCTAGTGCTCTTTTGAGTTATTTTACTTCGACGTTTGGGGTCCTTGTCCTATTAAGTCTAAAACTGGGTTTAAATATTTTGTTACTTTGTTGATGATTATTCTTGAATAACATGATTATTTTTAATAAAAAACCATTCAAAATTATTTTATCATTTTACTACTTTTGTGCTAAAATTAAAACTTAATTTAATGTACCTCTATAAATTTTGAAAAGTGATAATGCTAAGGAATATTTAGCAGAATACTTTCAAAATTATATGGTTCAATATGGTATTATTGATCAAACTTTTGTGTAAATATACCATCTCAGAATGGAGTTGTTGAACGAAAAAATAAACATCTTCTTAAAATTGCCAGAGCTTTGTTATTTCAAATGCAAGTCCCTAATAATTTTGGACTGATGCAGTTTCTACAACCTACTTTCTGATTAATTATATTCCTTTCTTGTTCTTTCTGATGACTTCCTTTTATGTCATCTTTCCTAATAAGTCATTATTTTCTATTGAACCTAAGATATTTGGTTGTACTTATTTTGTTCAGGATATTCGACCTTAGGTTATGAAACTTGATCCTCAATCTTAAAGTATTTTTCTTGGATATTCTTATGCAAAAAGGATATAGATGTTATTGTCCCAGTCTTAACAAGTACCTTGTGTCAGTGATCTTTCTTAAACAAATACTATTTGCTTCATCTTTGGTTCTATCAGTCAGAAAAAGGAAAATGAATTACTAATTATACTATTATATCATCTAGTTTGTCTTCTTCCTTCTAAACCTTCTATTTCTGATCCGGTTTTTGTTCCTACGCCTCCTACTCCATGTCCTGCGCTAGTTTTTTCGTCATCAAATCTAGTTTCAGTTTTAATGATGATCTTTCTATTATCCTTCGCAAAGATAAACATTAATGTACTTACCTAGTATCTTTTTTGTATCATATAACCATTTGTCATCATCATCTTATTCTTTTATTACATCTATTGATTCTGTCACTATTCCTAAGACTGTTCATGAAGCTCTATCTCATCCTGGATGATGTAATGCTATGATTGAGGAGATGAATGCTTTAGATGACAATGGTACTTAGACTCTGGTGCAGTTACCTACAGATAAAAAGGCTATTGGATGTAAATGGATGTTTGCAGTTAAGGTCAATCCTGATGGGACTATTGCTAGATTAAAAGCTTGACTGGTTGCTAAGAGATATACTCAAACGTATGAAGTTGATTATTCTAACACCTTTTCTTCTATTGCTAAACTTACTTCTATTCGATTATTTATTTCTATGGCAGCCACATATAATTGGCATCTGCATCAGTTAGATATTAAGAATGCATTCCTTCATGGTGATCTTTAGAGAAAGTTTATATGGAGCAACCTCCTGATTTTGTTGCTTAGGGGGTATAGGAAAGTGTGTCATCTTCGCAAATCCTTGTATGGCTTGAAACAAGGTCCTTAGGCCTGGTTTGAAAAGTTTAGTCAGGCTATTGAAAAGTTTGGATGAAAAAGATTAAGTCCAATTATTCTATTTTCTACAAGCAGTCTACAGCTGGTATCATCCTATTAGTTGACTATGTTGATGACTTGTTATTACTGAAGTGATACTGATGGTATTTTATCTCTTAAATTTTTTCTTCAAACAAAGGATTTAAGAACACTAAATATTTCTTGGGTTGAGATAACAAAAAGTAAGAAAGAAATCTTCTTATCTCAAAGAAAGTATGTGCTTGATTTGTTGTCTAAAACAAAAAAATTGGGGCTAAACCATGCAGCACTCTAATGGTTCCTAATTTACAGCTTACAAAAGATGATGAGTTGTTTGAAGATCCTGAAAGATACAGAAGATTGGTTAAAAAGTTAATTTTTGAGTATATCTTGTTATCTTATGTAACTCATCCAGATATTGCCACTTAGTGTGGTAAGTCAATATATGTCTTCTTCAACTGTCGATCATTGGAGAGCCGTAGAATAAGTTTTATGCTACTTAAAAGAAGCTTCTGGGAGAGGAATTATGTATGACAATCATAGTCATACTATGATTGAATGTTTTTTAGATGTGACTGGGCAGGATCCAAAGAAGATCAAAGATCTACTTCAGACTATTGTGTATTTATTAAAAAAATTTGGTTTCATGGAAAAGCAAGAAACAGAATGTGGTTTCACGTTCAAGTGCAGAATCAGAATATAGAGCTATGGCTAAGTCTGTGTGTAAAATAATATGAATATATCAGCTCCTTACTGAAGTAGTCTCAAGATTTCAATACCAGCTAAGTTATGGTGTGACAACCAAGCTGTACTTCATATTGCATCTAATCCAGTCTTTCATGAATAAAAATATTGAGATTGATTGTCTAAGAAGATTCAGCAAGGTATTTTTATAGGATATATAAAAACAGAAGATCAATTTGGAGATATCTTTACAAAGGCTTTAAATGAAGTTTGGATTGATTATCTTTGTAACAAGCTGGGCATGATAAACATTTATGCTCCAACTTAAGGGGGAGTATTACATTATATTTCTAGAATAGAAAGTAAATATATTTAATTCTGATTTATAGGGATTGCTACATATTGTATTTCTAGAATAGGAAGTAGACTGCATTTCTATAATAGAAAGTAAATATAATTGATTCTGATTTATAAGGATTTGATGTAATTAGTTTTTCTTCCTAACATAGGATTTGTAGCTTATATATACTTAAAGATTGATGAATAAAAATATATAGAAATTACTTTTTCTCTCTTTTTTAGAGTTCTAGTTGTGTTTCAGATCTATTGTAGATATGGATGAAGATGTCTCATAGAAATAAAGCTGGTTGGATGTAATGAACAATGCATCTATGATCTTACATGATAATTGCATAATTAGACTTAAAGAAAAAAATTATACAGTAGTAATAAGAACATATTGCATGATTCAGATTGATCGACAATAAAGAAAATATATGAGAATAAGTTGAGTACGATAAGATGAATGCATGATGAAAGTAAAAATAAAATAAAAATGAATATATTAAAGAGTTGTACTAATTAAGGATAAAGTAATAAAAAATTGACAGAGGGGATACCGGATATGTTCAATGAATATTTGAGGAGGCTTCACTGAGAAGAGGTATTTTGATTTGTGTCAAAGGTGGTAAGACAAGGAGGGGAATACTTAAGGTGACATAGATGGCGTTTTCTAGGAAGGATTTGTGAAGCTTTGAATTATATTATAAGTGTTCCACACCTAAATAAGAATATTTGGCAAATAAGGATCAATAAAGCGAATCACAAATGCTTTGGGTAAGAATAGATAGTTATGGTTATGGTTTAAGTTTTTTTTAAAATTGATATTATTCCTCCAAAGTTCTTTAGATTTTCCTTTATATTAGTAGTTTCAGTTTTCATAGAAACACTAAAATACATACACAAACAATATATTCTACCCTGGACTGATGCCTAATACAAGTTGAAGACACAAAGCAGTCTACATAGTATACAACAGGAATTATAAGTTATATGTCAATAACAGCAAAGCCCCAACTAATACTTAGAAATAATAACAGAAAAGTATGGTCATCTCAAATATAGGAAGTGAGTGATAGTTGCTTTAAAGCACTGTTTCATGAGTGTTACAATTTATCTTGTTGAGAGTCTAAATGCTTCTGCCTAAGCAACCACCTTTCTTTACATTGAATAGAGGTGGTAATAGTTGCTTGGGTTTAGTAAATGTGACGGCAATATCTTATTCTTATCTTAATGTCGATCCCTTGCCCTGTGTATTTTGATTGTTGCATTTTCTTTGACACTTCTTGAATTATGGGGCTTCTAAATGACAACAAATTTGAGTTTTGATATGAAGGATTAGAGAAATGGGTGAGATCCAAATGCCATTACATATCATCTATGAACACAGCATGTTTGGAATATGATGCCAAATATAAGGACAAGTGGATGGATACACTAATAAGAGTATTTCTTTCCAATTGATTATGACTTGTAAAGATTGAATATGCCATATCGGTTCAGTTGTGAACAGAATGCATTCGCAGAATCAAAACTAGTTGAATGCATTCGCAGAATCAAAACTAGTTGGTTTATGTAGGCATTGATTACTTGTGAACTGGTATTCAGCCAGCTGCTGGAAAGAAGGGAAAGAATGAAGAAACAACCAATTGAAGTACAAAAGCCATTCAAGCTTTTATCTTGTTTTGCTGATATTTATCTCCTTTTACCATGATACAAATGCATCATCATATTGAAAAGTTGGTATTCTTTCAAGAAAGTTGATTTCTTTTTGATATTTATCTAAATCTTCACGTACCAATGTTATGTCCAACAGCGAGCAGTTTTATCTTTTAATTTGTTACATCAGAATTCTTTTTTTTTTTTTAAGTATCCTGATTAAAGCAGCTTTTCTTAAATCATCAAAGTGGTTGATTTCTTTTTGATATTTATCTAAATCTTCTTGTTAAAACACATACCAATGTTATGTCCAACAGCGAGCAGTTTTATCTTTTAATTTGTTACATATTTTCAGAATTTTTTTTTTTTTAAGTATCCTGATTAAAGCAGCTTTTCTTAAATCATCAAAGTGGTTCATGATGTGCACACTGGTTTTTGAACCCTTTAGCACATGATCCAGTAGAAGATGTCTTTTTCCCTATATATGGACATGTGCACATACACTTCCATTTGCATGTTTTCTTAAACGTTTGAGGATGATTTGTGCATGTGAGCTGGTTGTAAATTCCTTTTGGTCCATCACTTCTGTCCATGGCTGGCTGTTGTAGGGAGGGTAGTATGTCACCAAGTGTTATATGAAATTATGTTGGCTTATTTTTCATACTAAAGATAGTTGCATGATTCAATCATGAACATCTCTAGGAAGAATGCCTTTTAAAACATATATTTATGTTAGAAATTGAATTGATGACATCTTTGAAAGGTTTATTTTGAGTTTTTCAGAAAGGTACACTATTTATTTTGAACTTAAGGTAACAATTGCTTTATTTGGCGACTTTCCTTTCCTTTTCATTATCTAATTCTTTACCAAAAACCTAAATACATTTTTATGCTCATGACATGCACCTAGATATGTTTATGTACATGCACACACATGATGTTCAAGCTTCTTGTTATAGGGCGGCTGAAATGTGGAACACGGCCTGCCCTATTAACCTATTTCTGAAATGTGGAACATGTCGCGGCCCTATTCCTCCGTGAAAGATCGGATGAGACATGCACCCACCTCTTAAATAGGGCGTTCCATGGACGAGCCCTGGATGAGTAGAATAAAGGGAGACGGGCTCTCTGGTTTCTGCAACGCAGAAGAAGTAAAGGAGAACCTCCTTCCTTTTTGCTCTTCGTTCTTCCTTCCACCGCCTTCTCCCTCTCGGCATCACGACCCAGGAGTGTGGACATATTGGGCACTCCGGTAGCCCCTAACGATCAACGATCCAACCGCTGCTTGCCGGAGCTTCCGCTGCACGGCCGTGAAACAAGTGAGTCCCCTGTTTTTCCATGGCATCAGTGATACCAACAAATGGTATCAGAGCCTTCCCAGCCATCACCGCGTTTGGGGCGGTGACCGACGAGGGAGGAGAGGCGGAGTAGGCAGCGGCAGTAGCACGCCGCCGCCTGCCCCTCAGCTGCGGCCATGGGCACCGCAGTTAAAAAAAATTAGATGGCCATTCGGGGCCATCGAATCCTGAACGGTGACCGGCATCGCCTCTGCCGGTCGTCGGAGGCCATCCCTCCCTCTTCCCCGGCCGCCACAGGGCCAGGAAAGCCCCATCTGCCGCCATGAGGGGTAGTGGCTGTCCAAGCATTCAAAGGATGTAGGGCCATTGGAGCCTCTTCTGTAGCCCCCTCTTCCCCGACCGAAGCTCCTCTCAGAGCTCCGTCCCAGTTGCTGGAGGGCCGGGATGGTCCCATGCCGCCACGGCATGCGGAGGCACTGTTGAGAGTTTACGGATGGTACCACCCATAAATTCAAAAACTAACAAGAGGCATTTTCATCTTTTTTTAATTCAAATAAATTCAAAAAAAATTGGGGGTAAATGGCTGGCTGATGTGGCAGGCCATGTGTCATGTCGACGAAGCCTGCATGGTGACGTATCAGCTTATGTGGCGGTGGTCCGGCTGATGTAGCTGTCTACGTGTCATAGTTGATGTTGCTGCCATGTTGCATCATTGATGACGTGGTTTGCCAAGTCAGCTCCACCTAGCAGCGGGTCCCGCTGATGTGTCAGTGCGCGTGTTTGTCCACGTGTGTCTGATGGCATGTTAGGCTGACGTGTCGCTATGCTGATGTGGCGACTGAGTATTCGCCCACATGTCGGTTCCCAGTTGACATCAAATGCCACGTGAAATTTAATTTATTTTTTCATTTTTTAGATTTTAAGAAACAAATTACAAAAATCTAGAAAAATCATAAAAAATTATAAATAAAATAAATAAAATAAAATAAAAATTAAAAAAATTCATAGAATATCATAAAAAAATTATTGAAAGTTTTCTTGATGTGGCATGATTGTTTATGCTCTATGCATGAATATTAATATTTTCATATTGCATGATTTTTTTGAGTGCATAATTATTTATGCTTAGTGTATAAATATGATTTATGCATGTTTTTGCATGTTATTTTTGCTAACATAATTATTTATGCTTAATGCATGAGGGATATTTTGTCAATTGCTATGTATTTTCTGTGAGCATATTTATTTGTGCTTGGTACATAAATAATATATATGTTGAATTATGTTTTTAGTTGACATGAAATATATGCTTGTTGTAGCATATGTTCGCGTTGCGGATCTGTTCCAATATTATTTTTGTGGACAACATAAATATGTTCTATAAAAATTATCAGATTCAGTGTTCTCTCTTATTAAATGAGTGATGATTATGAGCTAAGCAAAATTTTCGATCTCATTTATAAGTAGAAATATTTGAAATCTGGTTATTTTTTCAGATAGAGATATACACTAATTACGTGCATGATGTCCATATTTTGCTTGACCATCAAACAGTGATGGTCTTCCGATCAGGTGTAGCTGGCCTCGATAGTGATAAAAAACTGGATAGATAGAATTATAATGTGTAGCATCGAAAGATCCAATATCTACTCACTGAGCAAGAAGTCTTAGAAACCCTGACACACAGTATGATACTACCAAAACTTGGTACCTCTTAGCAGAACCGTCAAGATAAGAAAGTCTATAAAAAAGGGTAAAGAAGGATTGTTGTGCATGCTTCATTATGTTAAGCTACATGCATAATAACCTAATTAAAGATTTTGAGAGATTTTCAACTGCCTTAAATATGTGGAACCAGCTCAAGATTCAGTTTGGGTAGACCTCAGCAACAAGGCTGCGGGCCTTGAACCTAAAGATTATGCAATATATCAAAGATCCCAATCATTCAATGTTTGAGCATCTTCACGTGATGAGTGACATGATTAGGGATCTGAGGGAGGTTGGAGCTAATCTCACTGAGGAGCAGAAGGTCTTTGCAGTGATTCATTCGCTGCCTGACCCTCAATGGAGTTAGATGAAGCTCTTGATGACTCATAGTGAGCACATCAAGACTTTTGAGGACATATCTCGTCATCTTGAGCTGGATGCTGAGCGCATAGAGACTTCCCACTCCTCTACCTATGTGGCTCACTTTGGAGCTTCGAGTTCCAGAGGTAGAAGGAGGAGTAAATCTAGTGACAAGAAAAGTTCATAGAGTTCTAAGGGAAAAAAGGTAGCCAAGCCTAAGAAAAGCCAACCGAAGGGCAAGAAGAATGTGGCAAAGATCAAATGCTACAACTGTAATATGAAAGGCCACTTCGCTTATGAATGCACAGAACCAAAGCAGGTATGTTTCACAATAAGCTTTGTCTATGTTTGTTCATATGCATTAGTTGCTGACACTCTCCCTGATTGAATCATAGACATGGGAGCGAATAAACACATAGTGCAAGATCGAGCTGGCTTTGTGGATTTTTATTGGATTTCTACAGACACCCAATATGTTGTTCTTGAAATGGGTGTAGGAGCATATCGTATTAAATTGCGAGGAGGACATGTATTGCTCCTACATGATGTTTTATACGTTCCAACTATCCGATGTAATCTATGCTCTGTACTTACTCTATTAGCTCTTGGCTATGCCTTTTATGTTTTTGGTGATCGTATGTCTGTATATCTAGATGGTGTGTTATCCTTTTGTGGCTATTTATAGCAAGAATTTTTCAGACTTTATGTAGAAATATTTGACTATTACTCTTCATATGCTTGTGCTTCTTTTTCTGCATGTGATGATTCTTCACTATGGCATGCCAAACTTGGTTATGTGGGCCAAGATAAGATGGCACGGATGGCTAGAGAATGGGCTATTAGGCCCTCTCAGCAAAATAAACCTTCCTATGCGTGAGTCTTATTTGGCAAGAAAGGCATTCAGAAAGCCTTTTGGTAAGGCTTTTAGGGCCTCTCAACCATTAAAGCTAGTACACTCAGACATTTATGGACCCATGAGTGTCAGAGCATGCCATGGTACATTTTATTTTCTTACATTCATCGATATTTATTCATGATTTGGGTATATGTACCTGATCTCTCATTGCTATGAAGTGCTGAATTGTTTTCGCCGCTTCTTAACTGAGGTAAAAAATCAAAAGAAGAAGACTTTAAAGTCTTCGGACTGATAGAGGTCACGAATATTTATCTGATCAGTTTTAGAAGCTTTGTGAGGAGAGAGGGATACGCAATCAGTTCACCCTTCCTGGGACGTCGCGGCAAAATGGTGTTGCAGAGTATTAAAACAGAACTTTACTGAATATGGTTAGGTCGATGATGGCGTAGGCAAATCTTTCAATTAGTTTTTGGGTTGATGTACTTTTAACTGCTGCCTATATCCTTAACCGCATACTCAGAAAATTAGTGTCCTTTGCACCATATAAGTTATGGTATGGCGCAAGACCTTATGTAGATCATTTGCACTCATGGGGTTTAGCAGGATACGTTCACAATACCTCCCATAGGTTGGGTAAGATGGGCTTAAGGCCAGCAAAAGGTGTTCATCAGGTATCCTCAGAATTCTAAAGGTTATATGATGTATGGTAAACATCCCGATGAAGGATTGACTGAAATGGAGTCCAGAGATATGGAATTCATAGAGAATGAATTCTCAAACATTGGTGAGATCAAGAAAGATCTGACCCTGTATGAGTTATAGGACGACCTTTCTACTATCTCTGGCGAGGGAGAGGCATTATGGCATGTTTCAGAGATCGCCACAGATAGTGGAAGTGCTAGGCCTAGTGGAAGTGACACATCAGACAGAGATTGCCATAGATAGTGGGAGTGCTGGGCCTAGTGGTAGTGGCATACCAGACAGTGGAAGTGCACAGGCTGAGCCCAGTGGAAGCTCACCCATAAGGGTTAATGTACCTAAGCTCATCCATAAGGGTTAATGTACCTTCAGAAAGTAGTTCTTAAAATTTAGATCCACTGTTATGAAGTACACAAGGAATAGTTCTATGACGATACTTTGAGGTTGAGGCACTTGATTCATCAGTTCGTAATGAGTGGCTAGCTGCTATGGAAGATGAGATGGAGTCTATGGACAAGAACCATATATGAAACCTGATAGACTTATCGCCTGGGCACAAATCTATAGAAAATAAGTAGGTCCTAAAGATAAAGCGCAAGGCTGATGGGTCAATCGACAAGTATAAGGCTCGTCTTGTGGCGAAAGGCTATACCCAGATGGAGGTTGTAGACTATGAGGAGACATTTTCTCCTATGGTGAGATTTGCCTCGATTTGTCTGATTCTAGCTATAGTAGCTCATTTAAATTTGGAGCTACATCAGATAGATATCAAGACAACATTTCTTAATGGAAGCTTAGATGAAGAGATCTACATGAATCAACCTTTGGGCTTTGTGGCTAAAGAAAAGGAGGGCACAATGTGCTGCCTTAAAAGATCCATATATGGTCCCAAGCAGTCATTCAAGCAGTGGTACTTTAAATTTTATAAAGCCATTTTATCGATTGGCTTAACCATGATTGAGGAGGACCACTGTGTATACATTAAGAAAATAGACGATAAAATTCTGATTTTAGTGCTGTATGTAGATGATATCCTAATAGCTGAGAGTTCTATAGGGGTAATTAATGCCACTAAGGAGTGGTTGTCCTCTGTCTTTGAGATGAAGGACATCGGTGAGGAAAATTTTGTGCTCGGAGTGAGGATTCTAAGGAATCATGTAAGAAGTTTCTTGGTCTATCTCAAGAAACTTATATTCAAAAAATCTTGGAATGATTTTGAATGTACTATTCAAGACCCGTAGATATCCTAATAGAGAAGGGTAGCACTTTGAGTATTGACCAATGCCCTAAATGGATGAAGAAAGAGAGAAGATGAGCAGGATTCCCTATGCGAGTGCTATAAAAAGTTTGATGTATGTTATATTGTGTACACGTCCTGATATTAGCTTTGCGGTAGGCTTGGTCAGCCAGTACCAAAGCAACCAAGTGCTTTCTCATTGGAAAGCAGTAAAAAGGATTTTTTGCTACCTTCGTGGTACTGCTATCTCATCCTATGTTATCAAGAAGGAGACTTGAGATTAAAGGGTTTTTGTGACTCTGATTGGGCTGGTGATAGAGACGAGCATAAATCAACTTCAGGATATGTGTTTATCTTTAGAGGTGGAGCTATCGCTTTGGTGCAGTAAGATATAAATTATACAACTCTATCCACTATGAAAGCCAAGTACATTACTTGTTCGGCTGTTGTCCAGGAGGCCGTATGGTAGAGAAGGTTCTTAAGATGACTCGAGATATTAGCCAGTGCTCATGAGGCTATTCAAATATATTCTGATAGCATGACAGCGTTACAATATGCTAAAAATTCCAAGTACTATGAAAGGACTAAGCATATTGACATTAGATATTACTTCATTCGAGACATGGTCAAGCAAGAAGATGTTACCTTTAGACATATTCATACTAGCAGAATGTTGGTTGATTCGTTGACTAAGCCAGGGATGTCTTCCAAGCTCATATGAGAAGTCTGGGTTTGTATTGTATCTGATAGATAGGGATTGTATGGACATTTTCAACTGTGTTAAAATGAAATGCTTATTTTTATTATTATTATGATGAGTTTATATTGACAAGCATATATGTGTATGAATGTCATAGGCTTAGATCAGTTCACTCATACGGGTGATCATCCTGACACTTTTGTAGTGGGCAAGATGAGATTAAAGTAGCCATAATAGATGCTTGAATAAATGCATATATTGCAGATTGCATTGGGTTGCATAAGATACTGCATGAGTTATAGACTGTATGAGTTGCAGGTTGCATAAGTTGCAAAATGTGCTACATAAATTAAAATAATAAGTTGCCTCAGTTTGGACTAAGATGAGACTCAAGAGAGTCGAGTACGGAGTATGTACATGTGTGTATGATGTATGTGTATTGATATGTCCATAGATCCATGCTAAGCCTATTGTAGTCGAACTAGGAGCATTAGTGTGTGCTCAAGTTAGGCAACTTTGTGATGTCTGGACTTGCGTTCGTATGGTGTTTGAGTATGACATGGCTCATTGAGTGTGAGCTCCATCATAGCATGCATTATGTTGCATATGCTAAAGTCGACCTAGTAGTGGGTAACGTGATATATTCCCTCTCCATTGCTGTATGAGCCCTAAAAATATATGGTGTCCTTAGACTTAAGCCTATATCATAAAGTTGGATTTCAAGATGATTTCCTTAGCCTTATCGTCCAGGGTCATGGAATTAATATGGCCACATGAGATAATCTTACGAAGTCAACTGGACAAAGATGGATTGGTATGAGTGTTCAAGGAAGATTATTTACGATCACACCTTATGTTTTGTGATCCATAATTCGGGCAATCATGTGCATAAGTTGCATACGATTATGGACACAGATATTTGACTTGGTATCTATTTCAAATACTGCTCAGAGTAAATCCTTGAGGGATTGAGAGTGCTTAATTGAGGTGTGATCAAATTTTTTAGGATACGAACGAGATTGGATTGCATCGTTTATGTGCTGCGTTAGTTATTTATTAACTTAATATAGCATTTTCACTATGTGTCACTGTGTATGAATTTTATCGGATCACACACCTACCCCACTGCACTACATGAAAAGAGAGGTGAGATGACATTATGAGTAAGACCTTGTGTGGACGAGTGGGAGATTGTTACAGGGCGGCTGAAATAGGGTGGCTGAAATATGGAACACGGCCTGCCCTGTTGCCCTATTTCTGAAATGTGGACACGCCGCGGCCCTGTTCCTCCGTGAAAGACCGGATGAGACGTCCACCCACCTCTTAAATGGGGTGTTTCCTGGATGAGCCCTGGACGAGTAGAATAAAGGGAGACGGGTTCCCTGATTTCTGCAATACAGAAGAAACAGAGAAGAACTTCCTTCCTCTTTGCTCTTTGTTCTTCCTTCCATCCCCTTCTCCCTCTCCGGCACCGTGGCTCAGGGGTGTGGACATATTAGGGACTCTGGTAGCCCCTGACGACTGACGATGCAGCCGCTGCTCATTGGAGCTTCCGCTGCACGGCCGTGAAATAGGTGAGTCCCCTGTTTTTCCACGGCATCAGTGATACCAACACTTCTAAATCTAAATTAAATGTAGAATATAAAGATAATCTAACCTTTGTGTCTGGGGATAGTGTCTCGCTTGGTACACTTAAGGTCAGCATTATGCTTTATAGTTATTTTATTTCTTGAGAAAGCTCGGCGTTTGACAGGGCTTCTGTTATATGCTAGACAACCATATATAACTGTTAGGTTGCGTTTGGAAGCAAAATTTAGTTAACCCAAAGTAAATGAGTTAACTTGCTCCTACTTACCCTTACTCTTTATTTTGGAATAAATTACTCCACCCCTACTTGGTGAACTTATAATTCTTAGATTAAGTGGGGTAGATGGGTTTGGAAGACAAAGAGTGATGTACCAAATTTTCAGACATACCTGTGTTATCTTTCTCAAATAGTGGTTTAACCCAAGTGCTCAAATGAGTGTTTTGGCTGAAAAAGAGTGGAATAAATGTGTTAAATGGCTTGCTCCCTTTCATTCCACTTCCAATCTTAGCCTTGGAAATGAATTTGATATCTGGCACGAGAAATGCTAGTTTATATTGTGAAATATAACCAAAGATGAACATCAATATTTTTTATAACTAAACACTTTCAAATATTCATTTTGTGTCGACATTTTGGTCAATAGAGAAGAAAAGCTGCCTGAAATGCTCTTTGATGAGCAACATTGATGATTCTTTTGCTTTTGGAAATGCTACTCTGCCGATTAACTTGATTAAATCATTTGGAGGGCAATCATTGGACAAATTTGAACCAATCCCTTGGTAGTTATGGTTATCTGATCAATATCCATGGTACCTGGTTTGATTAGTTAATGTTGGAGGGGTTTCTGGTCTGCTTGTTGAACTCGATAGAATGCTTAGGTTGATATCATTGCTTGCCAACTGTTATTGTTTTATGCAATGGCCGTGTAATATCTTGTGCTAAGCTTTTTATTTGTAAGAATACTCTTTCCGTTCATGTTGAAGTTTATTCAACAAAATTTATTTTTCAATCTACCACTTCTGTTCTTGTCATTCAGGTCACTTTGCTGGGTCTGAATGATGGCTTTGCTAGTTCAAATTTTTCAGCAAATAGTGAAAGAAACCTTGTTGGACCAGGTGAAACTGAAAGCAATAATACTTCTGATTCAATGGAAAGACACCTATATATATCTTCTTTTTCTTTCCTTCTTTTTTTTAAAAAAAAATGTTTAACTTTTAATGCAGAACATGAGGCATCATTCTCTCTAAACTTATTTCCTGATGGATTTTCTATTGGGAAACCTACAGAGGTTTGTTGATCATACTTTTGCTCACTATATCAATTCACTAATAGCTATGTGGATTTTGTTTTATGTTCATATTGTTTGCCTTTATCTTGGTGCTATTGGGATTTTCATAGGGTATGCTTTTGCCTTCACTTGGAGATGTTCCTAATTTGCTGCACCCTTACAATAGGGCATCAAAGACCTTATTTTCTGTAAGTATGCTGATTTATTTAATTTCTTACATGCTAATTTATTTAACTGCTTACTGCTTCAAATGACTAATTCATTCCTTGAAGATTTACTCATTGCCTTCTCTTCAATTTAAGTTTTTAGCTTAAGAGATTATAGAATCCTAACATGTTTTACTTAAAGCTTTTTTAAGAATTTAGCAATTTTACATGTGTTTGTTTTAATTAGCTAGGTGTTTATTGAAATAATGTGTATGTCAAATGTAATATTGTTTGTGTTGAAGTGTAAATAAGCTGTAAATAAAATTAGTTAAATATCCTTATAGATTAGGAGAATCTGTTTGAATTTAAATTCCCTAAAATTAAGAGATTTGATTAGATAGATTTCAGATTTAGAATGATTAAGTTTCCTATTCTTATCTTATAATCATTCCCTAAAATTAAGGGATTTGATTAGATAGATTTCAGATTTAGAATGATTAAGTTTCCTATACTTATCTTGTAATCTCCTATATATTTCCTAGGATTGTACACTGAAGGGAATGAATAAAAAAAATTTCAGCCTTCTACATGGTATCAGAGCTCTAAGGTTTTCCGCATTCATCTCTTTGCACGCAGCCTTCATTGCTGCGGCTCCATTGAGCCTATTTTCTACCTATCCCAGCAGCCTTCATTGCTACAAGATTTCTTCCATCGACCATGTCAACATCTGAAACCTCTAGCATCCGTAACCCATCTGAAGAATCCAATTCTGTTCAGAAAATTAGAAATTTACAGAATATTCGGGCATCCTATAGGCTCAGTGGGAAGAATTATCTTAAGTGGTCTCAATTTGTCCGAACATATTTCAAAGACAAGGGGAGGCTCAGCCATCTTCTCGGAAACGGGCCAACAAAGGATGATCCGAAGTTTGAAACCTGGGATGAGGAGGACTCCATGATAATGTCGTGGCTATGGGATTCCATGGAACCCATGATTAGCGACACATGCATGTTTTTGACAACTGCAAAGGAATTTGGGACTTTGTTCGTCGCACATATTCAAAGGACCACGATGATGCACAAGTTTATGAGATCAAGGTCAAAACTACAGCCAATAATGAAGAAATTGGAAAGCTAAGGAGTTTGTTAGGATCTCAATAGAAGCCTTCTGGAGCTTGCTCTTTGACTCTTTCAGGTAAACCTTCTTTTTCTTTTTGTATGAATGCCCAAATAACAGAAACCGAAAACATCTATACAAACTCTTGGATAATAGACTCCGGTACCACAGACCATATGACCCCTACACCTCAGCATTTCTACACCTATACCCCATGCCCAGGTAACAGAAAATTGTAGTGGCTAATGGCTCTTTAACCACTATTGCAGGGTTCGGGGATATATATCACACCCACCCTTATCCTTAAAAATGTTCTTCATGTACCAAAACTATCAGCCAGCCTCATCTCCATTTATAAGATCACCTATGACCTTAAATGTTATGCTATTTTTTCCTCTTCTTATTGTGTTTTTCAGGATCAGGGATCGGGGAAGAGGATTGGACTTGCTAAGGAAAGTAGCGGCCTTTATCTCCTTGAATCATCTCAAACTGTTAAGAATGATTTGTCATTGTCCTTTCTCAGTTCTTCCAATAAAGATATTATTTGGCTGTATCATTTACGCCTAGGTCATCCATCTTTTAGGGTTTTACAAGTTATGTTTCCTCAACTATTCCAAGGATTAGATATTTCTGAGTTTCATTGTGATATTTGTGAGTTATCAAACCATACTCGTGTATCTTTTCCTATTAGCAATAACAGTTCTTATCCTTTTCATTTGATCCATAGTGACATATGGGGCCTTCCAGCATACCTAATATTTCTGGGGCTCGGTGGTTTGTATCCTTCATTGATGACTGCACTCGAGTTACATGGCTATTCCTCCTCAAACACAAATCTGATGTTAGCTTTGTTATTCCAACGTTCCATTCAATGGTTCAAAACCAATTTGGAGTTACCATAAAAAGCTTTAGGACAGATAATGCTAGAGATTACTTTAATCAAGTTCTATCACCTTATTTCCAATCCCAAGGTATTATCCATGAATCATCATGTGTCAACACGCCCCAGCAAAATGGGGTAGCTGAAAGAAAAAATGGACATTTGCTCAACACCATTCGAGCCTTACTCTTTCAAGGGAATATACCCAAGTCTTATTGGGGTGAGACTGCTCTCACTGCCACATACATGATAAACAGACTTCCCTCCGTGTGCTAAATAATAAGAGTCCTATAGAGACCCTCAATAGCTTATACCCTCACTTCCGAACCTCAAATGGCCTTATACCTAGGGTATTTGGCAGCACTGCCTTTGTTCATGTTCACAGCCAGCATAGAAACAAACTAGATCCCCGTGCCATCAAATGTGTCTTTCTTGGTTACTCATCCACTCAAAAAGGATTCAAGTGTTATAACCCTTCATCCAAAAAAACTATATTTCTGTTGATGTTACATTTGTGGAAAATACACCTTTTTTCTCCAAGTCCTCTCTTCAGAGGGAGATTTCCATGTTAGAAGATAGAACTTCTGAGATTTCTGAACCACTTCAAACCCTTGATCTTCCAACCAGCATAGTTGGAAACAAGTCTACTGAATCTGTGTCATTTCCTGTCTCTCCTGACCTAATCAATGCCAGTCACAACCCTACAAGATTCTCTCAGGTGTATTCAAGAAGAAAGGCTGTTCCTGAATTGACACAAGTCCAAGAATCTAATCCAAACTCTAAAAATGAAATCAAGGTAAGATCTGACATGTCTTTACAGCCTATTAGATATCTACTGACCCCATTGAAGACTTAGACATACCCGTAAGATTTGACATGTCTTTACAGCCTATTGAGACACCTACTGACCCCATTGAAGACTTAGACATACCCATTGCTGTTAGAAAAGGCACAAGAGAATGCACCAAACAACCACTCTATCCATTATCTTACTATGTCTCCCTTAAACGTCTATCCCCAACTCACCGAAAATTTATTATGAGCCTAAACACCATTGCTATTTCTAACACTGTTACTGAGGCATTGATAAAAAGGGAATGGAGGACTGCCATGAGAGAGAAGATGAGTGCATTAGAAAAGAATAGAACATGAGAGATCATTGACAAACCAGAAGAAAAAAATATTGTTGGCTGTAAGTGGATTTTCACATTGAAATATAGAGCTGATGGATCCCTTAGAGATATAAAGTAAGATTGGTAGCTAAAGAGTACACTCAAACCTACAGTGTAGATTATCAGGAGAGCTTTGCTCCAGTCGCAAAAATGAATACTATGAGAATCCTATTATCTTTGGCTGCACACTTCAATTGGCAACTACTGCAATATGATGTTAAGAATGCATTTCTCCATGGTGATCTAGATGAAGAAATTTACATGAACATTCCACCAGATTTGAAGGGAACTCAGGTAGCAAGGTGTGCAGGTTGAGAAAAGCACTTTATGGATTAAAACAATCACCTAGAGCATGGTTTGGAAGATTTGCAAAAGTGATGAAGGAATTCGGATATAAACAAAGTCAAGGAGACCATACACTCTTTATTAAGCAGTTAGTTACAGGGGAGGCCACTGCTCTTCTAGTATATGTGGACGACATTATAGTAACTGGAAATGATGAGATGGAGAAGCAGGAATTAAAGTGGCAGCTGGTGAAGGAATTTGAGATAAAGGAACTAGGGAAACTGAAGTACTTCCTTAATATTGAGGTGGCATATTCCACACAAGGAATCTTCATATCTCAGCAAAAGTATGTGACTGATTTGTTGGTAAAACAAGAAAGATAGATTGTAAACCCGTCTCTACTCCAATGGATCCAAATCATAAGTTAGGTGAGGCTAAGAAGAACCAGCTGTTGACAAAGGAATGTACCAAAGATTGGTAGGTAGACTCATATATCTTACTCACACTCGACCAGACATAGCATACTCAGTAAGCATGATTAGTCAATTTATGCATGATCCAAGGGAACCACATCTTCAAGCTGCTTACAGGGTACTACATTACCTAAAAGGCAATCCAGGGAAAGAATTTTGTTCAAAAGGAGCAATACTCTTACTCTAGAAGCTTATACCGATGCAGATTATGCAGGTTCCCTAATAGATAGAAGATCTACTACAGGATATTTTATCTTTCTTGAAAGAAACCTGGTAACATGGAGAAGTAAGAAGCAGAATGTGGTAGCAAGATCATCTGCAGAAGCAAAATTTAGGGCTATTGCGCAAGGCCTGTGTGAGCTGCTTTGGCTAAAGATTATTCTAGATGATTTGAAGTCAAATGGGAAAGTCCTATGAGACTCTATTGTGACAACAAGTCAGCTATCAATATTGCTCATAATCCTATACAACATGATAGGACAAAACACATCAAATTGATAGACATTTTATCAAAGAGAAATTGTAGGAAGGATTAGTGTGTATGTCTTATGTTCCATCGGGACAACAACTAGCGGATGTTCTAACAAAAGGGCTGAGTAGTTCCATTTTTCAGGGCCTTATATCCAAGCTGGGAATGGAAGATATCTATTCCTCAGCTTGAGAGGGAGTGTTGAAGTGTAAATAAGCTGTAAATAAAATTAGTTAAATATCCTTATAGATTAGGAGAATCTGTTTGAATTTAAATTCCTAAAATTAAGGGATTTGATTAGCTAGATTTCAGATTTAGAATGATTAAGTTTCATATTCTTATCTTGTAATCATTCCTAAAATTAAGGGATTTGATTAAATAGATTTCAGATTTAGAATGATTAAGTTTCCTATTCTTATCTTATAATCTCCTATATATTTCTAGGATTGTACACTGAAGGGAATGAATAAAAAAAATTTCATCCTTATACAGTTTGTTAAGTTCTTACAGAAGATGCTTTGTTAGCAACAAGGTTTGCCATATTGAGAACTAGTACAGTTTTGGCACCGGACTAGTATGAAGCAATAACGTACCAATTAGATGAATCGAAAGATTCTAACTCATAAACCACGTTGTACCAAGTCGAACTGGGCAGTTTGATATAGAATGGAGTGATTTGATATGGTATAAGGTCAGTATGAGATTAGTATAAGATAGTATTGACCTTGTACCATTTCAAAGTAGCAAACCATACCAAAATTCAGTGCAGTTCAGTATGTTTGGCATGCTTTGGCTAGCAGGGATGTTATTAATAATTTTCTGCATATTGCAGCCAGAAGAAATGTTGTATCCGTGTAGGTAGGACTTAGAAGTGAATCTTTTTCCCCCTATATTCTAGAAAATTAGAGCTTTTGCTTGGTCTAGTGTGGTCATAGTTTTTTATACATATCTAGTTAATTTTATGATTGCAATGCATACCTTGGGTTTTGAGGAAAAGTTGAGCTGTATTTTGGGTGGGGCCAGGGATCTGGTTCATTCTTAATATCAATAGATTGGCAACTAAAATGATTACATTGGAAAAGATTGCATTTACATCATTGTGGAGTATGACTTGCTGCCGTGATATGCACATACACCTGCATAGGTAATGCCTGTCAACCCACATTAACTTATGGACTCTGTAAAGCCTCCATAGGAGTCCCACACCTCGGCACCATTTGCAAAACAAGATACACCAAAGAGGAAAATAAGCTCATGATCCCTCCCTTCCCTTTTTATCCAAGGTTGACATCTTGCTGCTCAGTGGCCAGGCTTCTGTTGACTCCACACTAGGTTACTCATCATTTACAACAACATCCCTTCTCCACTGGTTCCATTTATGTTCCTGTGATGCCTTAAAAGGGTTGAGTGATTTATATTTAGTAAAGTAAGAAGGGCAAGTACCAATTGAATTTGTTTTGAATTATGGTGGCCCAAGTTGGTATGAACCTTGTTCATTTTACTTTCATGTCACAAAATAGGTTCTTGAGTTTGCGGGCCCGGATCATTATATTATGGTATTAGAGCATGCACCAGCCAAAAGTGTAGGAGCTAAATGCCACACAGAGCAAAGTATTACATTGATGGAGCCACCTCTTGAGCCTATGGACAATCCATAAAAAAAGTGCTATATTGATGGGAGCCACCTCTTGAGCCTATGGGGGCCCACATCGATAATGAAGAAAAGGTTTGAATAGTTTATATTTAGTAAAGCAAGAAGAACAAAGTACCAATTGAATTCTTTTTGGGTTGTGGTAGCCCAAGTTGGTGTGAACCTTGTCCATTTTGCTTTCATGTAACGAAACGGTTTGCCGGCTCGCGGGCATAGGTCTTTATATTATGGTCTTTATATTATGGTATCAGAGTCATGTACCAGCCAAAAGTGTAGGAGCTAAGTGTCACACAGGGTAAAGTGCTACATTGATGGGAGCCACCCCTTGAGCATGTAGGGGCCACCTTTAGAGTCCTGCTTACCTGATGGATGCGATAATGTGCCTCTGGCGATGAGAATGTCGCCTCTTTAAAGGGGATAGATTGTGATGCCCTTTTCCTTAAAGTCCAAACATCGGTAATGGAGAAAAGGTTGAGTGGTTTATATTTAATAAAGTAAGAAGGATAAGTACCAATTGAATTCTTTTTGAATTATGTGGCCCAAGTTGGTATGAATCTTATTCATTTTGCTTTCATATCATGAAACAGGTTCGCCGGCTCGCGGGCCCGGGTTGTTACGGTTCCATAGCTTGTTTCATCTTGCCATTGTAAACATGGATCTCAAAGCTTCTTGATACTCTTGGTGCTAACTTTTCCCTGCAAAATATGATCAAAAAGAAATATCTCATGATGTGTCTTAGAAAAATCATTCACATATTTGAAAAACCAAACGCATGACATTGTCATTGTATTTTTTGATGGCAACAACGATCTAGTGAGATAGTGTGGTAGAATCTTTTGCTTGGCGTTACTTCATATTGTAGTCTGCACTTTTAAACAATTGTGGTTGGATGCAATATGTTGTGGTAAATTGGTATTGGCTAGTCTTATGAAATAATTTCCTGGTATTATGCAAATGACTGATGCTATTCCTATAACATCCAATCCTATGTAATTTCGGCCTATGCATCCAAATTGGTCTTTTCTCTATTTTCTGCATTGTCAATATACTTTGTTTGGATCTATTGTTTCTTTTGCATCATGATTCTATTTCTAGTGTTTCAATCCCATGTAATTTCGGCCTATGCATCCAAATTCTGGCTCAGACACAGAATCAAATCAAATTTAAAAATCTTACCTCCTCTAGACATATTGCCGCAGTTATTGGATCAGGCTCCATCTTGCACAGGGCATCTAGAAGCTCATCCATCCTAATTTTTCAGAAGATGTACTAGAACCTTGGATTCAAGTAATAGGTTGTCAGCCACATTATTCAATTGATGAATTCAAATCATTTAAAAAGTTGATGATGGAAGAATTGTATTCAATAATTTTTAATGAATGAATCAATTTTTACCTATTAAATGCAACTTCTTGCCCATCTAGCAGCATCATTGCTACTAATATAGTCATTGGTAGGCCTCGGATCTATCCATTTTGTTCCTTCCTTGATATCGATTATCATATGATGGAAGAAGCCCATTTGAGGGTATCTCTTGCTATCCACAACCCTCACCACTCGATATGATGGGGGTGATAGCCTTCTCCATATTGTCGACTCACACCTAAAAGGGTTGATTGGTGACTATGCCTTCTACCTTAGCACCTTCTATGCTGACTCAGGCGTATCTACCATCCTGCATGGCAAACTGTCATTATGAAGTGCTACATAATGCATGGCAAACTGTCATTATGGGCTCTTCATCAGTGCTAAGACCCATGTATAGTAGCAGATGAACTTGGTGATGGTCTGGGCTGTCTCAATAACCTATCTAACTTTGTGGATCTTCTCAATATCCATTAGCATCAGGTAAATACAGTATGCTGTACATGGGGTCTAGAAGGTATATGGCATTCTTTACATCAACAGCTCTCCGACAGCCTTGCATTATGTGCCATTATCTGCGACAACCTACACGATATACTGCTTTCTAATTTCATCAATCCTATCTTCCATCAAACCGAGAAATGTAGTGTATATTGTGTGCTATGTTTAAAGCATCTATAGATATATGGAATGATGTCTTCCTGACACAAATAGGTAAGAAAATTGATGATGTTGTCTACTAAGTTTTGTCCATCCATCACACATTAAGGTGAGGTTGTATGTCTCCCAGCTACTTTGATAGCAAGTTACCGAATTCTACAATTCCTTGATTTGATCCAGTAGGTCTCTATATGTCTTTTGGCCTTGGAGGTTCAACATTCTAATTGGTTCTTTGGATGTCATTGACCATGGTTTGGGAATGGGCGTTCCCTACGGTGTTTGCTACTGTGGCTGAAGAGCAATCACTTCCTAATTGCCTTCCACATGTTAGATTTTGTCCTTCACAAGTATTGTATTATCTGCTGTCGAGAATCTTTGCTCGAAAAGGCATGTAGATTAACATCATGGGTATTTGCATTTGAGATCTACCTAGAATTCTTTCCTTTTTTTACTGCCAAAGGCCCCAAACATGGCAGCTATCTAACTCTATTGCCTACCAGATATCTCCTTCACCAGTGTGCTCCCATAAATGCCTAATGAGCCTATCCTGGCTATCTTGGAATCACCATCCTCCTTGTAATGGTCCTACAATAAACCGAGCGTTGCCCTTGTCAATCTCATTCTTTTGCCACTCTTCTTGATTGACCTGCATGGCCTTCCTAATTATCACTTTCATATCAATCGAATATGACTCATTGTACTCGTTCGGATCTCTTGAGTGGTAAGGAGGCTCTGTTGACAATTGCTTCACCTCCGCCGCCTTCTTTGCAACTCTTTGCTAATTTGCTTTAAAGTTTGTAAAATATTTTTTCATCAACTGACGGATCTCCAAAGGGCGTTTCTAGCATTTGCTAAAATCGGAGTAACTATTGGCCAGATACTACTTCAAGATGGTCACCCCTCCCACCTTTAACTCCACATCACGCCACTTACACATCTAGTTATGCTGTCTTGAAATCGATGTATCGTGAGCTCACCTTATATCCTCTTTACTTGATTTGGATCCATACTTCCAAATTTAAAAGTAGTGAATTTTTGTTGTTGATAAAAAAAATATAATTAATGCATCGCAAGATGCTTCTAAATTATCTATTTGTAATCCTATTGATTTATAATTTTAAATTAATATAATATTTTAAATTAATTTTAAATTAAAAATATGAAAAATTTTATAATATCTTGAAAATAAAATTTTAATATAGATTGATGCAATACCTATCACATAGTTTGATTTAGTATATTCATATTTTAAGGGATCTGAAGAAGTTTTACGCTGACTATCACCAATCTAATGCAATCCTCCTTCTTTATTCGGGCTTGGGACTGGTCTTGGCAGAGTTATATTAGTTATGGATGAATTAATCAACTATATTCAAAATGATATCCTATGGTATATGTTATTTGTAAATGATATAATATTTATTAATAAAACTAAATCTGAAGTAAATGCTAAGCTAGAGATTTGAAGAGAGGCTTTAGAATCTAAAGGTTTTAAGATTAGCAGAATTAAAACTGAATACATGAAATGTAATTTTAGTGAGAGTAGAAATACAAATGAAGAAATAGTAAAGATTGCAAGCCAAGAGATACCAAGGAGTAAAAAATTTAGGTATTTGGGATCAATTATCCAGTAAGAAGGTAAAATAGGTGAAGATGTAAATCATAGAGTTAAAGTAGGATGGATTAAATGGAGTGCTTCGAAAGTATTGTATGATCGGCGTATCCCATTAAAATTGAAAGAAAAATTCTATAAAATCGCTATTAGGCCAACTATGCTATATAGAATAGAGTGTTGTGCAATTCTGAAACAATATGTGAATAAATTAAGTGTAACAAAATTGCGTATGTTAAGATGGATATGTGGTAAAACTTTGAAAGATAAAATTAGAAATAAACATATAAGAGAAATGATAGGAGTAGCCTCAATTGAAGATAAAATGAAAGAAAATCGATTACTGTAGTTTGGACTTATACAACAAAGACCTTTAGATGCTTCAGTTAGAAAGAATGATCTTTTAACAATCTATGGTAAGGATAGAGATAGAGATAAATCTAAATTAATATGAACAGAAATAATAAAAAAAGATATAACTATTTATAATTTGAATGTTGACTTAGTCCTGAATAGAGCAGAGTGAAGGAAGCAGATTCATATAGCCAACCCCATGTAGTTGGAAAAAGGCTTAGATGAATTGAGTTGAGTTGTATCGATGCAATACCCATCTCATACGTGCTACATACATTTTTTCTCAGTGCACAATAATTTAATTATTTTAAAAAATATTGAACTATCATTGTTATGCAAAAAAATGTGATAAATGTATCAAAAATTGCTTATAAAATATCTAGATGGGGCTAATTTTCATAATTTTTTAACTTAATTTAATATTGATTCTTAATTTAAAAATAACTTTTAATTATGAAAATTTAGAAAAATTCATTTAATCTTAATTTGTTTAGCACCCAAACAGAGGAGCTACATATATCTTTTCTAGCCCTCAGTCAAGTGTTATGACCATTGATTTGTAAATTTGTTAAAATTTATGCCTAAGTTACAAAATTAATATATATGCCTAAATATTAACAAATTGAAATGAAATTGGGGAGGCAAAGTAGGCAGCATATCTTCGATCATATTTATAATTTTACAGTCATTTTTTTATTTTTTTTTAAATTTTTTATTCAAAAATATGTTTTTAATTTAAAAAATGGTCAACAAAACATCAAGATTTTAACCAATATGAGTGGATCATTCTAAGATGCACAACATATTATAAAATCATGCTTAACTCCTAAATTTTGGCAGGATATCCTCATGCTTTTTAATTTTTGGGAGATTTATGGTTGAAAAAAAAAGAGGCGAAAGAAGAATGGGAGGAGCCATACTGGATTTTCAGATGAAATCTTCCCTTCCTTGGCTTAAATCTGCTAAAAAAAGGTTGAAATCAAGTTTTTGAAAAAAAAAATTGAGAGAGAGAGAGAGAGAGAGAGAGAGAGAGCTCTTAGGAGGCTCTTATCCTCCCTTTTTCCCTTTTAAACTCCCTCCTTCATCCCCAACCCACCTACAGCATTCCCACCACACGCTACCCCACTCAGGCCATGAGCTGAATCAGGCCAAACCAAGCGGTTTGGCTTGGTTTAGGACTCATGTCATTTTGCAGAGTTGAACCAAACCGATTTTGAGGTAGTACAATTCATTATGCCTGAACCTACTCATTCGGCACCATTTGGAGATCAATGGGTGGCCTTGATTTCATGAAGTTGGAAATGGAAGCAGATTTTTGTTGAGGGCATGGATTGATAGTTTTGTAACTAAACTTTTATCCAATTTTATGGTCTTTGGCAGAACCTTGAATACTTGTTTATAGCCACCATAATTGTCATTGAATCATTCACTGTACAATTAAGACATGTCAAGTGGCCATTGTTCAAAATTTGGATTGAAATGTTTCTGCTTCATGCTTACTTTGTTTCAAGTCGTTTCAGAGTGAAGAAAGCCAGAACTGCAAAATGTATTTAATGTTGAAAAATAAGAAAAATCCAGAAAAATATTAAATATTTGGTAATATATAAACTTCATTTGTTTATTTATTTTGTGGGGGTTGTATTCAGCATATTTGTTGTTTGTATGATGGTATTGAGATTATCTAAAGTAACTATTAATGTTTAAGTCAAGTAATATATAACTTGAATTTTTTCCCCAAATCTTCAAATAAATCTTGAACCTTTGCAGATAATGGCATATACACAAAATGTACATAAAGTGTTGTGGTTTCTGTTTGATTTGCAAATGAAAGTCAAGTGATTATTTTATAATAGAAGAAATGGGTGGTTAGCTGTTTCAATGTGCCATTCTAGCCTGGCAATTTAAAACTACTTACGCACCCTCAATGATAATGTTCTAAACAAGTTTTATGGACTAGGTATTCTTTCATATGTTCATTTTGTGCTCATTTAACTTTTTCACCTATTATATATTGTTGGGTAAGTGGGTACTATGCATGCAATTTTATTATTTTGTTGTCGCTTATTCCATTAATCTGGTATTAATTTCATTTTTCTTTTTTTGGTGTAGGCAATTGAATATGGATTGTTGCCTTGTGACATCTTAGATCATATACCTTGCAAGTACTTTGATGGAACTCTTATTTGCGAGGTGAACTAACAATATATGTTGGTAGCAGAGACCAATTATCATTTGTTCATTTCTTTTTATAAGTTTTGATTCATAGCTTTCTTTGTGTTGGATCTTTTCTTTTTGTCTTGGAAAACTTCATATTTATTTAGAAAAGCTGATGGTGAAGTTGGTTTTCATAGTTGAAACTATATCAACCGTTAATATTAGGAGATTAGGGCTACGTTCAATTTTTAAAAGTTATCAAGCCTTGCACTATATAGGAGGAGAAGGTTGTTCTTGTTAAAAATCACTTATTCTAGTGAAATATCTTGGTGGTTTTTCTCACTTGCCAATTTATTGTGGTATAATAATGATTAAATACCTCTTCAAATTTTGGGAGATTGAATTGACATATGAAGTTCTTGTGATATTCTTTGTTTTATCATATTATGATGAAGTATTATTCAACTATATACTATTGTATCTAAGTAAGCACTTGATGCTTTAAATATTACTCAGCATGCATTTTAATATTTGAGTACATTTTTTTCTTTTCTTCAGATTTCATGCTCTTTTATACAAGTTGAGTCATTTGGATGTCCTGTTACCCCTTAGATATGGTAGATATGTTTAATGTTGTTGAATAAGGACAGAATGTAGATACTAATATTATAGAGTGTAGAAGAGTTGTGCAATCTTTTGGACTACTTAAAGTTGTTAGCAAAGAGTTAAATTACATAGAAGACTCTTAATTGTATGTTGTTGCCACTTGAGTTCAATAGTAGATAATATAGGGTCCATTTGGTTTTGTGGGAATAGCTCTCTCGAATCGAAATTTGAGTCATTGATTTTGATTCCAAAAGTTTGTTTCGATGGAATTAAAATTGGATTCCAATTCCACCTGGAATCTCAATTGTATATAAGAGAAATTTGAAATCAAGACCTTCCCACCCAACATTGCAAATCCATTTCAGCTAACCATAATCCAACACTCTCCTCTCACTTCTTCTTAACTGACATCCCCTTCTTCCTCTTCTCATCGGACGCTCCCTATACTCTTCAACTGTACTACTAGCAAAAGTGAGTTGGTCCCTGTATTAATATTTTCAGCCATTTCTTACTAGATTATAGTGAGTCATGACATGATGTACATGATATTTTCAACAGAACTATTTTCTTTTTCATAGGAAAAGTTTGATTTTACGGTTACCATTTATAATTTTTGATGCATTTTTAGTATACCATCTAATAATTTAACCTATCTAAGCTTCCGATTCTGATTTTTGTGTGAACCAAATGGATGAGAGGAATGAGTGTTGTTGATTCAAGTAGAATTCCATTCTGATTCTGATTTAAATTATAATGCAGGATCAAATGGACCCATAATGATATTTCTTTGCAAAATGCCAAAGTTTTCTGTCATTTCCTTTATTATTTACTATGTATTTCATGAGGTTATTAAGCATCAAATTGTTATAAGCCCAGATATTTCCCTCACAACTCAATGTTAAGTCTATAGAACTTCCTCTAAGAAGTTTTCAATGGTCCATGGATTGGAATCCTAGTTGGTGATATATTGTAGTGTTGGTATAGGAAACCATGATGAGTGTCGGGATGGGACCTTGGTATTGTCTTACCAATATCTTGTTCAGCATGTCCCAGGATGTCTCTCATTCCAAGTAATAGGATGGGGCTTGAGTGGGATGCCCCATTTCATTAAAAGATTAGGATGGTCTCATCGGACTTGTATCGTTGCTTATGTCCTTTTATAATGTGTTTATGGGCCTTATTCTAGCCCATTTTTAGCATTTTTGATCCATGTTTGGTCTCTCCAAAGCAACTAATGGTCTTTGTTGTGATTAGAAGAAGTAATAGCCTTCATGAGTGTCTTATAGCTATATCATTGTCACTAAATTTTAAAAGGTTTTTATTTTCTAATAAAAACTATTGGATTAATAATGTTTTTAATGATATGTTATATATGTTTAATGCTGAAGGCTTGCATAGGATGGGTGTTAAACAGTTTAAAATGATTGTTTTTCACATGTATAACAAGGGTGGGAAGTTCGTAAGGCAGGACAAGGATATGGTTTAACTTGAAAGAAACTATAAATTTTGAATGCAATACTATGGAAAAGGAGATGACTAAGCTCATCAGAGTAGGTGATACTCATTAAATAGATTCCAATTGATATGTAAGATCTTAAATAATCTAATAGTATTTTGCTTTTGTTTATGATATATGATTTAGTGTCCTAATCTAAGCAAAATATGCTGATATAGCATAAGACTTGTTCTAAATTGGCTAATTTATTTAATGAGATGTATCTAATAAGAAGATGCTTGATGAATAGAGGAGCACCATAGTATAGATTTATAAGATGATATTCAAAACTATTCTAGTTATTGTTACATTAAACCCATGAGAATACTATGAAATTTTGGGACAAAGTGATTGGACACAGATTGAGATGCATCATAGCAATATTAGAACACCAATTTGGTTGTGCTTGGAACGTCAATTATAAAGGCTATTTTTATTCTTTAGATGTCAATTGAGAAGCATAGAGAGAAGAAATAAGATCTTCACAAAGTATATAATGGGCTCCTAGAGAAGTCTTATAGTAGGTGTTAGAGAAGAAATTATATTATGTTGCATATATTAATATATTAAAAACATGTATGATGGAGCAACTATTAGTAAGCACTATTAATTGTAATACTATAGAATTTTTAATCACAACAGCTTTACACAAAGGATTTACCCTAAGTTCTTGTTCTTTTTGTACTAGTTATAGATGAATTTTAGTAGGCGTATTTAGGAATATATTTCTTGGTATATGCTATATATAGATTGTATACTCTTAATGGATATAAAGTTTGGATTAATCATAAGTTAGAATTATAAAAGAATGCATTAGTTACCAATTATTTTAGGTTAAGTAGTTTTAAGATGGCATAAATGGAACGTGGTTTTCGTAAAATAAGAAAAAAAGATTGGGTGAACTGCAAATGAAAGATTTTGAAGTTTCTAAGAGTGATTATTTTGGAATTTAGAAATAATTATTCATTGAGAGAGATTGAAGAGATTTTTATTTATAGGATTTCGGATAAAATGAAGAAGTATAATATGAATATTATGTGATTATAAGCTACCTGCTAAGTTATTTTAGTATACGACTGACTGCTATATATTATATTATGTTGGATAGTTAGAAAACTGGTGCATAAAATGATTGGCTGAAATAATAATGTTTAGTTGGGTGTCTGCTAACACAAGAGAAAATATAATAATAAATAAGGTTATATGTAAAATAATTATGGTGGCACCAATTGAGGGTAAATTGATATAAGGATGACTTAGATTGGATGGACATGTATACTGTAGATTGAAAACTACATGGGATAAAGTGGTAAATAAAGACTAGTGTATGACCCTAAATTGAGTGGAAAAAAAAAATCATGTAGTCTACTTCAACTAGTTTGGAATTAAGGCTTCATTGACGGTTGAGGTCTAAGACTTGATTCTTGATAAGACATGCTCATTTGCTTATAATAATGTTAACAATGCAAATGTTTTTAACAATTCATTCAGTCGTGTGTGCAGAGCCACCATGCTTGTTATACCTCAGATCAAGGCATCCTGTAATCAAACAGGACGCTAGAGTATTGCTATTTTAATAGGTCAATTTTAAGTCACAATTTACACCATTAGCATGGTCTAGACTGTGTCATATAAAGCATCAATTGAGATGTGATCGATGATCATTAAGCAAGTCCATTTGTTGTTTGCAGTGAAGGTTTGAAACTAAAACTATTTTATTAAATATGAATAAAATAATGATATCCTTATATAAATTTTCCAATATGTTTGCAATAATGTTGGAAAGATGCCAGCTTGATGAATGTAATTTTAAGCTTTGTTGCATTGTTGTTTATGCTTTAGCATGAGGGGAGACATCTAAAATGCAATATTTCATTGTTTTATCTTCGCAGTTAGCTGTTCTACAGTTTTTCCATGCTTCTTGGCCCATTGTCCAACCTCATTACTGAGTGATCAATGGCTTATGGATGACAGTTTGGTCATTTGCCAGTTGTATAATATTCTTCCTGATTACTAAGAGTTCAAGAGGTTTCACAATGATAAAATACTGCCTTTTGCTTGCGCATTCTCTTACTTTTCTGTCTTTCTTGCATTTTTAATCACATTTCTCTTTTATTTGGTTCTCATTGCTCTGAATTCCTTTTCATGCGCTTCATTAATCCCTAGTAGTGTAGTGTTTCCTTTGTCAGATCTACTTATTAAACCAGGGGGCACAAATCAATATCAAATTCCATATTTGAGACCTTGATTTCATACACTTGTTGAAGTTAAGTTAGCAGCTAGTTGAAATGCAGCATATGCTTCAAGCATCATATAACATAAATAATATTGGCATTCTTTGACCAAGAATAAATTCAGATGTTGCAACTTAGTAATATTATATTTCCAAGAAGCTGTTGTATGTTTGTTACATGGCAATGCAGGATGTGTTAAAGTTATGACTGTATGGACTGTGTACTGAATCTTTCATTTTAGTAGAACTATCATTTGAATGAGACTATAGAAGAAGACGTCATATGGTGATCAGAATAAATATGTTTTTAAACAGGTGCGGGATTATCGATTTTGTGTGTCAAAATTTAGAAACAAGGGTTCTTCTGGAGATAATTCTCCCAAAGTTCAGAAGGTGTGCCTACGGATGGGCATGGAGAACATTGTCAAAGACGTGCCATCAATTTCGGATGACTCATGGACTTACAGTGATCTACTGGTCAATCTAATTGATTATTCTACTTTTGTGGTGCTTTATCGTTTCAACTTCATTTAATTGTGATTAATTATTTGTATTTCAGCAAGCTGAGTCTCAGATCGTGAAGGCCTTGCAACCGATGCTTAATTTGAGCATGAATCAATCCCTGGACAGGCTTTGTCGGACAGTTCCAAAACAGGTATCGATGTTTACATCAATTCCACTTTCATTTCCTACTGCATAGTTTCAAGCAGCTTGATTTTTTTACCAAGTTGTTTCACTAACTTCTATTGCCATGCATAGCTTGATTTAGGTATATGTAAGCAAAGGCTGATGAACAAGCAACATGATGTTCTAGAAGTCAACCATAAATCTACTAATCTGGACATGGCAGTCAATGGATATGTCGAGAGTTCGAAGTCCCAAATAAGTGCTGCCTTCGGAAATGATTCAGCACATTGTGCTCGGTATGCCATCTCAAGAAGCATGCCACTTTTGCAACAGAATGATGGCAAAGAAAATGTTACAGTGCCTGCTTGGCCGTTGGTATTCCAACCAAGCTATAATTTAGTAGTCAGTTACCCTTTATCTGTTTCCAATAGTGTGGCAGTTGCATCAAATTTTGTATTAGCACCTGATCAGAATCTCAGGGACTCTTGCACTGGTCCGGTGAACCTTCCTCATCTTCATGGAAAGAGGACTAGGTGTAAAACACAACCCACCTCCAAAACTAATGGCAAAAGGACAAAACAAGAACAACAAGACCTGGTTTCTTCGCACCTAAGTACCAATCAAAGGGACAACCTGCTTGAACAAGGGTCACAATGGAACGTTACGCTGGCTCAAAAACAACAGGAAGCTCAAACTATGCAGCATCTCAGCTTTCATCACCAAAATTCTTCCCAACAGCAACAAAGGAGTGAAGCATCGATTGAAAGAATCCAAAAGGAGGCCCAAATGTCGTACTTATACCTAGAGCATGTACAACATATTGTTAAAGAAGAGCCTAGTGACATGGAAATTTTATGCAGACTAGAGGTGGAGAAGGATAGAGAAGGCCATGCACCGGATGTTGGAAGTGAGAAATCATGTGACAGCTAACTCCATCATCTGTAAGAGCTCTGCCTCTCCAAATACAGGGAAGTAGTACTGGACAATCTATTGAAAAGTGTCCCATGAAGAGAAAGCTTCTCGGAAAAGGAAACTCTCTCAGGGCTCTCAAGTTTCAGCAGCGGGGTCAGATTGTCAAGTGTCCAAAAGAGAAATCATAGAATATTTTCAGGGGCTAATTGCAGCCCATTGCCAACTGTTGCTGCTGTCAAAGATAAAGCTGCATCAATGCCGGCAGCTTCAATTGGAACCGGTCCTGTTATTTCTTCTTCGAGCAGTTCTTTGATACAGGAGAGTCAGTTGACACGACTTAAAAGGCAGAATCTAAAGCTCTTAATAAGGTTACAACTCAGAGCATGACTGGAATAGGATCTCCATCATGCATTGGTGATATGAATGTTTCATTTCAATCAAAAGGTTCTTCAGTTGGGACTGGTTTGTTGCCTCCTTCAGGAACCAGTTTTGATCCTAGCACTTTGGAGAGGTTCTCAAAGATCAAGATGGTGTGCCAAAGGTGTGACTTTAAGTAAACTCTTTTTCTTTTTATGTATCATTTTTTTCTGATTACTACAAAGTCATGAAGATTTATGCCCGCTTGTGAAAAGTCTCGAATATTCAAATCTTCCATGGACCGTTGTTTTCATTCATTCTCATCAATTCTATGACACTAATGCTGTGTCAAACTTATTTTTAGGCATGGAATCAATGGCGAAAGGAACAAAATAGATGAGCATCTGACAAAAAAATCATTTTCTAATTGCTCTTTGCCACCAGCCAGACTCATAATGCCTGAGGACACTGAGGAATGTAGGCCCCTCACAGAGAACTTGTGCATGTCAAAGTACTTAATGGTGGAAGCAGGAATGCTCACAAGACTCGAAAGATGACATTTGTGCTCGAGGGGTTTTTCTCTGCAGGTAAGTTCTTGAATCTTCCGGGGTATTTGTTAATCCTGACTGCTGATCTTCCTTTATGATTCTTCTCCACAGGAAATGATACCCCCTTATTGGCTGTCAAGTCTCAGTGCAAATTAGTCCTTATGAATCTGAGGAGCCTGGTATCCATGAGGTGGGAGCAGAAGTCATCTTTGGAGATGGAGAACAACGCTTCCATGTTGCTCTACTCCACAATCCTGTGAGTATTCTTTTTGACTGAAATAACTTCTGTACAAGCAACTGTCACACGCAATATTTTCTCACCCACGTGATACTGTGCTTTACAGCATCATGCGGACCTGTTTGCTGATCAGTTCATTTCATTGGTAAGTTTGCCTTTGATTCTCTTCTACTTATGCATCAAGTCTACAAAATTTAAGAGTTCCATGGAGTGTGGTTTTTTATTATGTTGCCATTGTTGTAGACGCATGACAAGTTTCATTAAGATTCTGTTATCCATCTTCTTCAAGGGCCAAAATCTGGAGATCATTTTGATGTTCTGAGCCTTGATTTTTGCTGTTAACATATTTCTATAAAGTATTCCAATGGATAACAATCTGATAATAGTATCTTAAGTGTCTAGATCCTTGCATGGGGTGATCATGCCAAATGCAAGGTGAAGCTACAATAGTTGTGCAAGAGATCTTTGTGAAGAGCTGGACTAGATGTGAGTACTAGCTTGATTTATGACTGACCATTTTAAAACACCTCCCTTGCACCTGTCTGATACTCATGCAGATGGAACGTGAAGGCTACAAACTTGTGGATGATCATCCAGCCATTGCCGTCCTGCATCATAGGCACTTCTTGTGATTCTGTACGTATTGGTTCTGCTGGAGTTACGATGTATCTTGCACAACACTTGTACAAGCCAGCCATTGAAGCCAATTTCCCCACCTGGTGACAGCATTTCAGCTTCGAACCCCTGGCAGTTTCCACACAATATTCCAATGCCAACAAGGGCATCTACCTCTTCTCTTAACTTGAGCAGTCAACAGCTGTTGGATATTGTTTCTCATCTCAATTCCATGCAACAACAACACCCTCAGGTTCAGAGTTCCTTGTCTTTTGTTTGGAACAACCCACCTGGTAGCTCAAATATAGATATGAGCAATGCAACACCCAATAGTGTTGCCCGTCCTAACACAAATATTGAGATGGGCAGTACAACTCCTAACAGCATTGCCCATCTAAACCTTCTTCGCTTACAGCAGAATAAATGGCAGAATTGTGAGCAACAAGCAATCTCACAGAATAATATGGCTATCCTTGGAACCACCTACAGTATTACAGGCAGGAGGGAACTTGAATCTGGATTGAGTATGTGTCAAAGCAATGATCACCCTATTCAGACACCTGGATTCAGTTTCTCTAGTCAGCAATTTCCCCAGAGAGCAATTTCTGAAACCCCTACAGCTGTGCCAGCAAAGCTGAGGCAGGCTGCAGCCAATCAGGGCGTGGGGGTGATAAATGGTAACATACCTGTAGGGAGTTCGACTCATGGGATTTTTGGTATGATGGGAGATGGATCTCTAGATCAGGTACTTGGAAGAAGCTGCATGGATCAGTTCCAGTATGGAGGCAAAATGCCTACCATCTTTTCTAACATGCAATATTTGAACGTGAACACCAACAACTATGATCAAATGCAGCAGCACAATATGCATCCAAGGGGAATGCGACAGCCGTTACAAAAGCTGCAGCAGCAACTAGTCTCTCGGCATGATCTGCTGACAGTGAATCAGTCAATACGACAGCTGCAACAACAGCAACGAGTCTCTCCTCAGCATCATGATTCATGGTTAACACCAATGAGTCCAAAGCAGTTAAGCTCAGGGTCAGCTACTCAGCAAGTCAACGCTGGCATTGCTAACGTTGGAGGTAGGTCCACAAGTAAGCACACAGGCAGGTGCTTCTGGTGGTAGCTAGCGTTGCAAACTCACCAATGTTACAGTGTCCTCAAAAACAAAGTTATCATGGCAAAGGCTTATGAAGAGCAGTGAAAGGCTTTATTTATCTGTCCCCCGTGTACTTCCTTTTTCTTTTGAGAAGGAGAAGCGTCAGAGTTGAACTTGAGCTGCCTTGTGCAAGCAAGCAGCTTAGCAATAATGACCAACCAACACAAATTGAAGAGAGAAGCTCAAGTACTTTGCACGGCTGCTCAAGAAAGTGTGTTAGTATTGTAGCAGAAGGCTGTAAGTGAAGTTCATTCTCAATAAAGTGATGCCAGGAGGCTTCAATTGTACTTAAAAATCGTTTATTCATTATATTTTGATTCATGCTTGGCGACATCTATGCTGTCACCATGTTAAATAATTTCAAACATATTCAAATAACAACTCTTATTTTTCATATTAGTGTTCTGCTTCCTAATCTTTATCTGTTGAATCATGAATCCTTTTGCCGTCCGTTGTCTCATTAAAATTTGTTTCAGCTCAAAGCTACACGACAATAGGAGAGAGAGAACTTGGACCGTATGAGCTTCATTTGCCAAGCAGAATATATTGTTGACCGGATACAGAAAGAAATGAAAATTAGTGAAAATTCATTACATGTATGTATATGGACATAAAATAGGGCGTAAATAATGATAAATATCATCTGTGGATATTTAGGTCAGCATTGGTCATGCAACGTCCTTGCTGGTGGTCTTTTTATTTTCTAAGCTTCATATTTTCCGTGAAGCTAATAAATGTGCACTTTAGTTCTCGAGGAAAGGGTGAATTGCACATTTTTTCCAAGGACCTAGATTAATTAGCCTGAGGGGTCTAAAAGCTCCATGTGTGTGTGTAAATATATACACTGTGTGAGACCCTCTTGAAGCTGGCTAAAAATTTACTTGTTACAAAATTATCTTTTAAACCATAAACAATATAAAATAATTTTTTTATTCAATAATTTTTATATACTATATTATAGTTAAAATATTAACCAAAAATCATTTCAAAGCCATTTTTTCTCTGTACAAATCCTCGCCTCGTTTAGCAAATCAACATCTTAGATACTTTGTCTAGCTACAGATGGCAATGCATCTAATTTTCCGCAATTTTGTCCTTTTTGGCATTGTTGTGACACTTCTTAATTTGTTGATGCAATTGTGGAGAGACATGCTTCTTTTTTTTTTTTTTTTAATACAAACGGGCGATCACACCACTCTAGTACTGCAAGTCTGCCCAAATAGATCAAAATACAATATTTGATTAAGAACAGAAGGATAGGGGTCATCCTGTGACCAAATCCTATAACCACCATGATGAGCCACCGCCATTACTACCCAATCCGCTGCAGAGTTGGCTTCTCGATAGACATGATGGATTTGGACACTGTCAACATCCCACAAGTAGCCAAGATGCAAGGATCAGGGGATTGACATGAGCTTGAAAGCAGCTATCCTTCTGGATCCATCGGATAACTGTAAAAGAATCGCCCTCAATACTCAGGTTAAGAGCGTGCAGGGTCCTAATAGCATAAAGAATCCTAGCCCAAGCTACATAAAGTTCAGCCAAAGGAACCGAAGAGTCAAGACTTCCAAAGCCACCAGCCGCCAACAGATCTCTAGCAGGCCCACGAATGACAAAAGCAGAACCAACCCTACCTCGAACACTCTCGTCAAAGTTAAGTTTGACAAACCCTGGAAAGGAGGCTCCTAGGAGATGAAGAACGTATGCCGGTCCGCTGCTGAAGCAGCAGGGGATCCCCAGTGGCCAAGGCTGCCAATCACAGGAGCATTATGATGAGGAGAGAAATTGACCGATAAAAGCCTGGCTTTTTGAACAACCCTGAAAGAAGGTATAGATTCATTAGTGAAGATGAGAAGATTCCATGATAACCAGATATGGTAAGCAGTGGCAGCCCATAAGTCAGTCTGGTGCTATCTACCCTACCGAAGAATATGCAAAAATATGGATCTTAGAGAGCCCGCAGCATCGGCATGACAGTCATAACCCACACTCCGCTAGATTCCCCTAACTCTGGGGCAAGTAAAGATAACATGGTCGATGATATCCTTCTCCTGACGACACAAGGGGAAAATAGTCAGGATGTGAAGGCCCCTACCAACGAGGAAGGAACAAATCGAAATACAATCCCACAATAGCTTCCAAACAAAAAGCTGAACCCTGGGATGAATAGGGAGCTTCCAAACCCATCCAGCATCCATCGTTCATTGTGGAGGAGGTCTATAAATACTCATCAAGTTCCTGGAAGGAGCCCATGGCAAAGAAGATCTAGGCCATAATCTGATATCAGTAACATTCCCCGAATGAGCGGAATAGCGAAGATCCGATGTACTAAATCCTCACCAAAGAGTTGAGTAACAATAGACATATGCCAGCTAAAGGAATCCTGAGAAATCAAATCCTTGACCCTCATACTACTGGGAATATCGATGCTGATAAAAGTAGGCTAAAGAGAGGGGGAGGTCAGCAATCTACTTGTCCTGAAGAACATCAACCATAGAACCATCACCTAACATCCACGAGATGTTAGTCAAAATAGTCAGAGCATGACGACAAACCTCCTTTCAAAAGGAGGAATGCCGACTAAGGGGTTGATCATCCATAGATGGGGTTCAATCATCATATCTAGCCCACATAAAAGAACTTCAAAAACAGTGTGGGTCAAGTAAGAACGTTTACAGCAAATTTAAGGGATGGCAACGCTTTTAAAGTTATTTCCCGATGCTTTTTAGCGTCGGGAAATGGCTTTTCGACGCTTTTTAAAGCATTGGTAGAAAGAGTGGCAAGGAAAATTGCCAATGCTTTTTGAAAGCGTCGATAAAAAGTAACTTTGCCGACGCTTTTGAAAGCGTCGGCAAATTACTTTGCGGATGCTTTTAAACGCGTCGGCAACGTAACTAGCCGATGCTTTAAAAAGTGTCGGCAGATTATAGTTTCTGATGCTTTAAAACTCTTTTTAAAGCATCGGGATTATCCAATTAATCATCCACATTAAATTTTAATTAGAACACAAATTATATTCAAAGAAAATCTATCATCGACAACAGTGAATCAAAGATCCATCTAAAATCAAAATTACTACCTTCCGGATGTGGCGCTAGGGTATCATAAGGCAAAACAACCTCATCAGTAGGCGTCTGGATCTTACTCCACTCGATCTGCTGCGCCTCTCCACTGTTCCCAAATCAACAATAACAGAGAGGGAAAAAAAATCTAAATCCATGCAGAAAAAGATAGAACTCAGGAACTCATGACAAAATAAACATTAAGAACCATCAAAATAACAATGATTTGATCCCTAATCCTAAATAGATGGTTCCATGAGGACCGATCTACCTCAAATAGCGAGATACAAGATTGATGAACCCAGATTTCTCGTTTTCACTGCCAAGAACAAGAAACAACCAAGAACACATATCAGATCCGAAATCCTTCTTCCCAAAAGATGAATTCCATAATGAAAAATAGATCAAGAATGAGAAAAAAAATAATTTGATGCCAACAATCACTTTACCTGATCTCATCAAGACCAGCGACTGCAGGGCTCAGCTTCGAGAGCTTCTCCTCGGTAGTGACTGCCACCATCAGCGACTAAAATCACCTCCGGATAGAAAAGAAAGAGATCGAGGGAAGAGGAAAGGACTCGAGAGGCTTCGAATGAGCGAGAGGGGATATGAGAGCCAAGGCAGCGAGTGCAATTAGTGAAATACGGTTCCCCCTCAGGCGGTGGGAAAGAGCCAGTTATATTGAAGCCGGAGGAAGGAAAGATGTCTTACTTAATAAGCTACAAACCGCCGTCGAAGAAGCAGCAGAAGCGAAAAAGGGGCAGAAAAAGCTACCCACTGCTCAACGCAACCTCAGACCATGTGTGCCGAAGAACTCTGATGTTGACGCCTTGTAAAGCGTCGGCAAAAAAAAAAAACGATGCCGACGCTTTAAAAAGCATCAGCATTTGTAAAATTATGTCCAAATTTTTTATGCTTTCAAAAAGCGTCGACAATCTTGCAAAAATTCTCGACGCTTTCATAAAGCGTTGGGAAAAAAGAGTTGCTACCACAATGTTTTGTTGTGGTTAACCGAGAAGCATGACGAGCCAGCAGTGCCTCTCTCCGAACAGTCAGAGAATGAATACCCAGGCCACTTCATGAATAGGCAAACAAACAATATCCCAAGCCAGAAGATGAGTCCCATGTCCATCCTGCCCAGAGGCCTACAGAAAATCCCAAAAGCATCGCTCTATCCTCCTCAGACAAATAGACGGGATAGCAGTATTAGAGAGGAGATGCAGAGGGAGGAAAGTTAGAACCGATCGTATAAGGATAATCCTCGTCATCATAGATAACGAAGTGATGTGCCAACCATCTATGCGATCGTAGACCCGCCGCTCAATATTAGCATAATCACTACTGCGGGGCCGTCTTCCGGTGATAGGGATTCCAAGGTACAGAAGACGATCAGCCTGACTAAATATGCCCAATGTATAGAGTATGGCTTCCCGAATATTACTTCTGGTTTTTGGGCTAAAACAAATCATAGACTTGTGGAGATTAACCTTTTGACTAGAAGCCTGATAATAGCTCTGAATAATAGAATCAAAGATGATCGCATTCCGAACAGTAGCCTGTCCTAGCAAAATACAGTCATCTTCATACAAAAGATGCGAAACTGAGGGGCCAAGAGGACCTGCCATAAAGGGGGCAATTCGACGATCCTCCTGTGCCTGATATAACGCACGAGAAAAATCATCGACAGCCAATATGAACAAAAAAGGGGATAAAGGGCACCCCTGACAAAGCCCAACGGTAGAATGGAAGAAATCAGACTGACTACCATTGATAATCAGGGAGAAAGACGGTGACCGAATGCAAGCCATGATCCATGCTATAAAGAGTATATCAAACCCAAATTCAAAAAGAGTGCAATGCAGAAAGTCCCAACTCATCCTGTCATAGCCACGCTCCATATTTAGCTTAATCGCCATAAGACACTGTCTGGTAGGAGCTTTCTGAAGACCAGACATGAATTCTTGAGCTATAATGACATTATCCAAAATACTGCGCCCTCTAATAAAAGCCTCTTGCTCATCAGAGACAAGACGGGGAATGACCACTCTCAGACGGTTGACTAATAAGCGCGCACAAACCTTATATAAGGTAGTACACAAACCGATGGGCCGGTAGTGCTGGGGGTAGAAGCGTCAGGACGCTTGGGCACAAGAGTGATGAGGATCCTATTCCAATCCATAGGCATAGAATTGGACTGAAAGATAATCTGAATAGCCTGAACCACCTCAGGACCAACAATAGTCTAATAGTGCTGGAAGAAAAAAGGCGGAAAGCCATCAGGCCCCGGGGCCTTGATAGACCCAAGATCCCAAAGAGCCAACCGAATCTCCTCCGCAATGAACGGTCTGACAAGACTGTCGTTCTTCAGAATAGAGACCTTCTTCAAAGAAGAGACCTGCTGAACTGAAGCCCCATCACCAGAATGCTCTGTCCAACTGGACTGAAGAATTGAAACAGCCGATCACGAATGACGTGAATGTCTTCCTGAGAGCCCCCATCCTCATCTATCAAGCGCCGAATTCGATTGGCTGCCCGACGCTTCAAAGTAGTCTAGTGAAAAAATCTGATGTTTCGGTCTCCCTCCTGAATCCACATGGCCTTGGACCGCTGCTTCCAATAAGTCTCCTACTGCTGAAGAAGAGAATGATGAATAGCAAGCTTAGCTCGGAGAGCGGAAAGGTCAGCATCAGAGAGAGAGCCATCATGATCTTCTCTGGAATGTAGATAAGCAATGTCAGCTTCCACCCTCTCAACTTGCCTCAAAATATTCCCAACCTCCTCTCTATTCCATCTAGACGCCTGCGCCTGACTAGCTCCAACCGTCTAGAAAGTTTGTAAATAGTATTGCCTCTAACTGATAAGTGCCAGACCTGAGAAATAATAGTGCGAGACGCAGAATAAGAAGACCAGAATTTCTCAAACCGGAACTGCCTATGTAACTGAGAGTTAACCTCAGTGGAGACCATAATGGGGCAATGATCTGAGGCAATCCTGGAAGATGAGTGACAGATGTCGAAGGGAACATTCAAAGCCAATGGACAGAGGCCATAGCTCTATCTAATCTCTCCCACACCCGGTTGCACCAAGTAAATTGGGGACCCAAAAATACCAAGTCAAGCAATCCAGCGGATGAGATAAAGGACCTGAGATCTCAGCTAAGTTACTGACCTGTCTTCCTCCTTTCTTTTCATTTGCCCCAATGATACAGTTAAAATCACCAACAACTAAGAAAGGAAGACCATGCACAAGAAGAGAGAGGAGTTCAGCCCATAATACCCTCCTCTCCCAGAAATCAATACTAGCATAGACTCCTGATAAAAGAATGGGATCGAAATTGCCCTCAGAGACAACCAGAGACACCTGTTGATTACACTGATGAAAAGCGTCCACCCTGATAGAGGAATTGTGCCAAATAGCTAATATACCACCCGAGAGGCCCACTAACTCCACTGCATAAGAAGACCAGGCTTGGTCAATCTGCCTCCTAAAAGAAATTAAGCTGTCACCCGATAATCAGATTTCCAGAAGAACACAAATATCAAATTGATGAAGCTGAATCAATCTCACAAAAGAGGCTCGAAAAGATGGTTTTTGAGCTCCCATGACATTCCATAATAGAATCTTCATTTAGCAATAGTTGGGGTCTGGGACCCAGTCGAGTCCTCCGTCATACCAACATTAGAATGACCCTCAAAAGATACAGTTTCCCTATCAATCTCAACCTGAAGCATCTGGGGACCCACATCAGAGAGCGGGGGATTCAATCCCTGGCCTAGAATGGCCACTTTGAGAGTGGAGACTGTAGCCTCATGACTGCAACCTTCCAAAGAAAATGACTGGGGAATCATAGCTTGAGCGTCAGCCCGGCCCTCGGGAGGCAGGCCAGTCGAGGTAGCCAGAGACACAGGATCCAGGATAGCTAGCTGGCAGACTGGAAGGTTTGTTGTTCCCCTAGTAATTTTTCCTTTTCTTTTATCTGATTTCGAAGAGACTCGATGGATTTGAGACTCTTTCGGTCTAGCCCTCTTCGAAGGACCTGGGTTAGCATACCAACGATCCACAGATAGTCCAATCGGAATGTCAGACCCTAGTATTGCAAAAGGGTTCATAGTCTGAACATTCAGAGTTGGCTGAGAAGTAATGGACTGAGTCTAAACTCCAGACACTGAGCCACCTTCAGCCTGAGTAAAACAGGCATGCATCGGCTTCTTTATCTTCTTACCTGAGACTATAGCAGAAGGACCGGCATGCCTTCCATCCAGTGGAGCACATTCCATTGGGGGCAAGTCGGCCTTCCCCACTCCCTGCTGAGCCGAGAACACATCGTTGGAGTCCAGAGACTTGCCAAACTTAGAGAGGCGCTGACGAGCAGTTTTGAGGGGAACACTCCATTCGTCGAGGGACTGGCCCGAATCGGAAGTAGAGAAGATGACAGCTAGAGCCACACCCGAAGCAGAGGAATAGGGTCTTGAGTCCTTAGCGGACGGAGCAACACCTGGAACTGAAGCCATCGTCTTCCCAGTCGGTGGAGCCACCTTGCGTCAGCTAACAGCCACCATCCACAAACCGAAACAGGGGAAAGTAGAAGTCGACGATGAATCAGACTGTGACCCGTGGTTGCAGGGACCTCGGAGATGCAAGGAGCTGCAGTTGCAGCAGAGTCCTTCGATATGTTCATAAACAAACGACTGCCAAAAGGGCGCAAGAGACCCCCTCACACGAACCCCCGGCCGCAGTGGACGGGAGAGGTCAATTCTAACACAGACACGGGCAAATCCAGCTATGCTTCTCGCCAATGTCGGAGGGTCAGCAAAGGCATAACAGCCGGTCGGGGAAAGAACAGAGTGGAGGATAGATTCAGACCAGTATTCCATAGGTAGATTTGGTAGCCGAATCCAAACTAAAGCCGAAGAAACAGAGTCCTGCGCCGGGAAGAAATCAGCTCTCCAAGCCTCAGATGCCACCGGCTGACCATTGACGATCCAACGTTTCTCAAGAACCATTCCCTTAGCACTAGGATCAAAGAATTTAACAATATGACATCTATAGGCCAAGCTTACAATTTGAATCTCACCAGGAACTCCCGCACGATGGAATTCGTGGAGAAAAGCTTCAGGAGGAACCCAGTGCTGGAACGTTCGCACCAGAATGGCCATCTTCTCCCAGCTTTCGATTTCTTCCCCCAGAGCTGAACACGGCACCTGGACAACATCAAAGAAACAAATCTCCAAGTTCGCCACCTCTGCCAGCGATGGAGACGATGAAACCCATGTGAAGCTAGGAACTGTCTCCTTCCGCAAAGACATCGGATGCTCCTTAGCAGCATCAAGAGCCATCAGCCGATGGGGAACAGAGTCAGGAACAAAAGCTTTGGGGATGATTGAGGAAGATGCCGGACCTTGCCGAAAATCAAGCAAGAATGACTGTAAGCGGGAATCTTAAAGCAAGGACCAGACTGAAAGCAGCGACATGCTTCTTTATATCTTGCAGGACATTCATTGCAGCCTAGTGCATATCTTTCATGGTGAGAATGAATAAAGCCTAAAGAAAAGTGACTTGATCACACCTAAAACCATCTCTCAAGAAAATATTTCAGTCAGTGCGTTTCACTAACTATCAGAAAAGTCTTGCTGCACCATTCTTCGGTATAGCAAATGCACACCAACCGCATGGATTAGCAGCTCATGCATGCTGGTGCGCGTGCTGTGGCCCAATGGGCCTTATTGTACACCGCACATGCGCTGGCATGCGCGGATAGCTAGCCAATTGGCATGGTCAATCCCTATTGCATGTTGTGCTTCTTATCAAAAACTGTAAGTTGATAAAGTCGTTATATAAATTAAAGCAAGCATCAAAGCAACGACATAAAAAATTTGATGATATTGTCTTAACAAATGGCTTTCATATCAATGAATTAAACTAATTAATGTATATATAGCTAGTTTCATAAAGGCAAAAGAGTTATAATCTACCTATATGTCAATGATATGATGCGTATTGCTAATTGTATAAAGGTAAAGGAGTTATAATATGCCTATATATTAATGGCATGTTATTCTTTGGCATAGATTAGGGAAGTAACATTGAGACTAAAGAATTTTTATATCTAAATTTGACAGAAATATACTATGACTGATATGATTTTAGGCATAAAAATTCTGAGAGAGAATGGTAACCTAATTATGTCAGTCTTATTATACTAAAAAGATCCTCAAAAAATTACACCCATAAGCACACCATTTGATAAAAGTATCAAACTAGTGAAGAATAAAGAGCTATAGTTTAGTTAGAGTATTCCAAGGTCATTAGAAGTCTAATGTATATTATAATATATACTATACCTGATATAGCATATGCAGTAGAAAAATTAAGTAGGCATCTATTTGTCCTAGTAGAGAATACTACAATATAGTAAGTAGAGTCCTGAAGTACCTTAAGAAGATCATAGATAATAGTTTTTAGTTTACTAGCTATCCAATAATTTTAGTAGATTCATGTTTTAAGGTATTTAATGAAGTTTTACGTTGGCTGTGAGCTACCTAATGCAACCCTCCTCCTTTACCCGATCTTTATATTAGAGGTAGAGGTAGATCTAAACTAATATGAATAGAAATAATTAAAAAAATATAACTATTTATAATTTGAATGTCGACTAAGCCCTGAATAGAGCAGAGTTGAGGAAGCATATTCATGTAGCTAACCACATGTAGTTGGAAAAAGGCTTAGATGAGTTGAGTTGAGAGGAGTTGAACTATCCAACAATTTTGGAAGGATACACTGATGCTAGTAATTGGAGTATAGAACAAAAGCTTTATGTATTTACAAGTGGATATGTATTTACTATTGGTAGAGGTGCAATATGTTCACGCTTTAAGAAACAAACTTAAATAACAAACTCCATAATAGCAGCGAAATTTATTGTATCAGCTATGGGAGGCAAGGAAGCAAAGAGATTGAAAATCCTATTACTAGAAATACCAATATAGCTTAAACCTATGGTGCCTATATCTTTGCACTGCAATAGTTAGCAGATAATATCATGAGCCTATGCCAATATTTATAATAGTAAGTCTAAGCCTATTGGACTATGACAATTGATTATTGATAGAATTATCACTATTAAATATGTTAGGTCAAATCAAAACTTAATTAATCCTTTGACTAAAAGCCTTATAAGAGAGGTGGTGATCAAAACCTTATAAGGGATGGGTCTCAAGCTCATATCAAAGAATAATCTATGATGAAACCTCAACTTAATGCTTGCTAAACCCATGTCTTGAGTTCAATTAGAAAAAGTACACCATAAAAGTGATTGCAAGTATCAAAGTAAATTTTATCTTAAAGAAAGTGGTGCTTGGTAACCATAATGATAAAAGAAAGGATGAAGCATAATGCTCTTAATAGACTTATAAAAGATTAATTTGGAGTGTTTAGTTATGGTGCATTCTTAATAAGTCTACTGAAGTGAGTGTGAAGTGTGATTGCTTTTATTGAATTAGAGAGCTTGACTATAGAGCACTCATGAAAGCAAGATACAAGACTTAAGGCCATAAATGGGCCACATTCTTTTTAGATGCCTACATGAGTAGAAATTTTATGTTTGAGATATTTGTGGTTAACCTAATGAGATAGCTAGTTCAAAGCTTAATCCATCAACTATTTTGGCTTAACTTTGATGTATCATCACCAAGTGAGTATTCAAGTTGGAAGACATCTTCATGCATGCATAAGTTTTTACTAAGTTTCTTGATTCTTTGGGAGGGAGAAGAAAGGACTTCGGAAGTTTAATCCCTCGTTGAAAAGATAAGAAAAGCGATCAGTACTTATAATAAATCCCAAGCCATACTGCTACGTTCATATGGAACAAACTAAGCTTAGGTAATTTGCACTATTCACACGTGCATATGTTGTGGGCTGTAGGGCGATAGTGGCGCACTTAGCAATTCGCTTGTGCGCATCCTGCTTAAGACGCCCAAACTTTATATACGAGGCACCAAAAGATGTACCCACGTTTGCAGACACATCCAATGGATAAGTCTAGACCTTCTTGATAAATAGATTGGATCTAAGATGGACTCATGTCCCGAGATGCATTCAATGGATGAGTTCAAATCTCTTCTATAGATAGTGGTCATTGGGTCCAGGATCATATAAAAAAATTGACCAAAAATTATTCAAAAGTTTCTCTTCTCTTTTTGCAAATTAATCTCTTAGATACTTTGTCTGATTGCAAAGGATAATACATTTGATTTCAACAACTCAATTCTTTTTTAGCTTCTTGGGGCTCTTTTTCATTTGTACAACTACAGAGGGGCAATCTCCTTTGTATTTTGAAGGATATTCACCATAATTCAATACACATCTTTTATAGTGAGGGCAAGTAAAACCTAAAGAAAAATAATCTAATTATGCTTAAAATTCATCATTTACGTAAACATTCTAGTTAGTGCAGTCGTCTTCCACTAACTCTCACCTACATTTATATATTGTCTATTTTGGAAGCTTTTATAGCTTGAGTTTGAAATGTCACCCAGAGATATATAATTCAAACTATCACGTCGATTGGTATGTGTGATGGTCTTGAAAAGGATTTATTGTAATTAAACAAGTAGATAAATAACTTCCTTATACATCTAAATGACAAAACAATAAAATTGAGATCCAAAAACAACATTTTAGAGGAGAGAAACTGAAAAAAAAAAAAAAAAGTGATGATAACAATAGTAGTAATAATAATAGTAATAGTTTAAAAAGCATGAAAACGCTCGCAACTAGTGATAGAACAGGACTACCATCAATTAGTCAAAATATCCATTGACCTATGGGAATACCCCAGACGCGGAAATAACAGAACATTCTAGACCCCACAACAATCATATCAATTAGCAATAGTATATAAAAGAAAAGTCTTGTTGCACCAAGAGTGGTACAGCAAGAGCTACACTACGTTCGATGATTAATGTGCACCATATGTATCAAAGAAAAAAAAATAATTTTATTTCTAATATGCGTGCACGCATGCAGCATGAACCAATCATCAAAGTCGTTGCGCACTTGTTGCACTGCTCTCAATGCAGCAAGACTTTTTTATGTTTAAAAGCAATGATCGGGCTAGAGCTAGAATAAAGGAAAGAAAAGTAAAGTAAAGAAATATAATGACACCCACTGTGGCACTAGGAGACATGGATGATCTGATGCAATGCTAGCATTGAGATCTCCATGTGGCCTTCCATAGCTTTGTAAGAAATTTTATTATTTTATTCAAAAAATTTAATTTTTATTTTTAACGATCTTAGATTGGATGTTTAAATGCAAACACACTTGTATTTACTAAAGTTCTAAATTTTCTAATCTATTTGTGCTTTATGGGTGGTTGATTGTATCATTGTGAGAAGGGCAAGCATGATAAACACATATAAGTAATTTTAAATTTAAACTTAACTTTTAATCTAAACTTGACCTTTAATGTGCCTTATAAATTTAAAATTTGAATTTAACATTTTAATAATAAAAGAAATTATTATACCTTACAATTATACTAATGGTGAGAGACTTTAAGCATAGTCAAATTTGTTGTATCTTGCAATGATAGCTATGATAGAACAACTTAAATAGAGTCAAATTATATATATACTTTAAGAACAAATTCCCTGGTACACACGAGTGAGGTTTCATTCTTCATACAACTTTTTTACATTTCTCGATCCAAATGCACTTTTCTTATTTCTTTTCTTTTATTTTATATAATTTTAAGGTAATTTTAGTTGTTTTTATTTTACTATGTACAAATACTTAAAATTTGTAATATTTTAAAATAATTCTTTGATAATCTAATAATGAATTGTTATCTCTCAATAATAGCTAGTATTTACGGCCTTTTGTAGGTTTGAGTTTTGTTGGTTCTTTAAATTAATTTCTTTTATTGGTTTTAATTAAATGATTCTTTGATTGTTTTATAATTTTGTTTTGAAAAAAAAACAAAATCTTGCTTCTTTGAACTTTGTTTAGAAAAAAAATATTTCAGTCTTAAGTTATTTTTTACAAAATATATTACTTTAGAATTTGTGCAGAAATATGTAAAGTAGCTCTTCAAATTAAAATACTCTTTAGTTACACTAAAAATTTAACAGATGCAATTCCTATTGAGGTTTGGAAAGACTTAAAAAAAATGAAGTCATGTGATTAATCAATTTATTTAACAGGATTGTAGCAAATAAAAGAATGTCGAATGATGGAAGAAAAAATATATTAATATCGGTATACAAAAATAAAGGAGATATTCAAAATTGTGCAAATTATAGAGGGATTAAGCTAATAAGTCATACAATAAAATTATAGAGAGAGTAATAAAAAATCGAATAAGAGCTGAAACTTTGATATCAAATAATCAATTTGAATTTATTCCTGGAAGATCAACTATGAAAACTATTATTTATTAAGAAGATTGATGGAGAGATATAGAGAAAGAAAAAAGACCTTGATATGGTCTTTATTGATTTAAAGAAAACATATGATAGAGTACCTAGAAAAATAATATGGTAAATTTTAGAGAGAAAAAAGAGTTACCGAAAGATACATAGAATTGATAAAAATATATATGATAGAGCAATAATTATTGTTAAAATAATAATAGGAGAAACTAGTGAGTTTTTAATTACTATAGGTTTACATCAATAATCTGCCTTAAATCTGTATTTAATATTAGTAGAACTAAAACTGAATATATGAATTGTAATTTTAGTGGAAGTAGAAATATAAATGAAGAAACAGTGAAGATTGCAAGCCAAGAGATATCAAGGAGTGAAAAATTTAGGTATTTGAGATTAATTATCCAGCAAGAATGTGAAATAAGTGAAGATGTGAATCATAGAGTTAAAGTAGGATGGATTAAGTAGGGGAGTGTTTTGGGAGTATTGTATGATCGATGCATCCTATTACAATAAAAAAAAAATCTATAAAATTGTTATTAGGCCAGCTATACTATATGGAACAGAGTGTTGGACAATGTTGAAACAACATGTGAATAAATTAAGTATAACAGAAATATGTATGTTAAGATGGACATGTGGTAAAACTTTAAAAATAGAATTAGAAATAAATATATAAGAGAAATGATAGGAGTAGTCCCAATTAAAGATAAAATGATAGAAAATCGATTATGGTGGTTTGGACATATGCAATGTAAACCTTTAGATGTTCCAGTTAGAAAGAGTGATCTTTTAATAATTCATTATAAGGAAGAGGTAGACCTAAACTAATATGAACATAAAATAATTAAAAAAATATAACTATTTATAATTTAAATGTCGACTTGGTCCTGAATAGAGCAGAGTGGAGGAAGCAGATTCATGTAGCCAACCCCATATAGTTGGAAAAAGGCTTAAGATGAGTTGAGTTGAGCTAAAAATCATAAAGAAATTAAATTTATTAGTTTGATGTCAAAATCATTCCTTTATTTTGCAACCTACTCTAGAATATTTTTGTACCTTTAAAATACATTTAAATACTAAAAACTTACGTACATATTTGAATGCATTAAGACATTTATTTGTTATCCTACATTATTTAGCATAATCACTTTTTATTTAATATAATTTCTTAATCATTATTGTTATTACTATTTAATTAATTACTCTTTTAATTAATATTTATTACATTTAATTTTTTAAAATTCAAAATTTAGAGGACTATGATTGATTCACATTGATTAAACGCTAAAACGAATTAAGGCCAAACTGTAACGCTAAGTAACAAATATATCATAAAATGACTCCTATTAATGATCATTATATCATTAAATTTAAAAAGTTTAATGCTATTTTTTTTAGAGATGATGGAGGTAAATGGTTGCTATTTTAGATTAATCTTATATATTGAACAATTTAATCTTTAACTTTTTTTTTCTCTAAGTTCGCAATGCGCATCATCGTTTACGAATGAGTTAAGCTATCGAGTCAGCCAGGATTAATGAATCTTGCAACCTAATCAACTTATATTAACAGCCACATCGTTAATTATTCTAACATAATCTAATTATATTAACCATAAAGGTAACACATAGAAAAGGATATCAAATTATAAAAATTGGCACCGTTTCAACACCAACAGGCCTTACCACTCTTTGTTGTACAGCCAATTGGGAGCCACTACAGTCGACCAGCGTTTTGTGCTCTCCCTGCAAATGATAATGATTCATTCATTCTTGTCCATTTTGAGATACGAGGAAGGTGCGAGGATCCCGGTTCAGTTCATGGGAGCCCGCCGAGGGATCCCCTTCCTCCGTCTAACGGCGGCCCTGGGAGCAAATTCGTCCATGCAATGGCCATGGCTCCCCTCGCTGGAAGCCTCGATGTCCGCCGTAAGTTGCCGGAAGAGTGACTCGGTTTGGTTGCTTCCAGTCCTCCTCCCATGGTCAGCGCCAGCCGATGCTTTGACGCCATCCATCTCTTTAGAAACCTGAAAATCGAAAGCTATGCATGAGGACGATATTTTTGATTGTTTTCGTCAATGAATGAAATATAATGCAGGGTTACATGAGATGAGATGAGAATATAAACCTTGCAGGCAAGGGAACAGTAGCGATTGGGCTCGGTGAGAGTCCAGCCGCAGATCCGGCAGATGGTGCCGCCGGCGTTCGTCCTGGTGGGCTTGCAGGTCCTCCGGGGGTTGAGAAGCAGCACCTTGGCGCCGTTCACAGTATACGGCTAAACACAGCAAAGCTTAAAAATTGTCATTAAAATAGTCATTACCTTATAAATTATTAAAATAATCATTAGCCATTGAACTCGTAAATTCGAGAAACTCTTTATCTTCTTGGAAAAATAGGAGAAAAGAACTACAAAACAATATTAGGAAAATATCTCTTTTTTTCCGTAGCGATCTGAAAATATATATATTTTTCCTTTTATTCAGATTCAGATGGAGAAATCAAAAGAAACCAGCAATTCATGCTTTTAAGAGCTTAGTAGATTAAAGAAACTCAGAAAAGATTAAAAAATTAGAACGAATGTGGATCGGATATTGCATATATATATATATATATATATATATATATATATATATATATATATATATCGAATATTAATCAGAGTAAAAATTTGAAATATATTTGTTTTAAATGAATATATACACGTATGCAAAGAGATAAGCCATACAGTTAAACTTATGATCATAAATGCTGTATAAAATTAAATGAATTGCAAACGAAACCAAATATGTAAACATGCATGGATAACTGTCCATCTCAATCCATATCTATTTTCGTTAAAATAGATAGGATATGAATACTGGTTGGATGCTCAATCTTATATCGAAATATATTTGAATAATAAGATAAACGCAGATGGATACCATTCGGGCCACTTTCACCCCTAAAACTAAAGGATAAAAATATTCTTCATTTCTCAGCAAAACAAAGAAACGAAAACTAGAAGAGTACTGCATCAAACATTAAGAAATTTTAAAAAAATAGTTCAAATCATAAAATAAACAGGAATTGCTAGATTAGATTGGGTTGGACAAATAAAGAGAAGGCGAAGAAATCACCTGGACTTTGGAGCAGTCCATGAGGTTCTGCATGTCCGCGATGCGGATCACGCTCCGGTAGACATACCGGCGGATCTGGAGGAGAAGGTGGCCTCGGTGGGTCGACGAGGGTATCAGGCAGTGAGTACACATGCGCCGATTACAATCGACGCAGTAAATATTCTCCTCGCTCTTCTTCACGTTCTTGTGAGCACTGCAAGATCTGAAGAACTTGGTCTTCAATAGCGACTCCAACCATGGAGGCTTCTTCCACTCCCTTCTTCTCCTCGCCTTCTCCTCCCTTCTTTTCCTCGCCTTCTCGAGAAATTTAGAACAAGCATTCGAGATTAGAACAATTGATTCATTAATTGATATCGCTTTCAAAGGAATGAAGATTTCGTTCAGAACTGACAAACTTTTTTCTAACAAGTAGTGGAGATTTAAAAAAAAAAAACTCGGCATTTTCTTCTCCATCAGGTAACGATCAAGATTGAAAAGTGAAGAACACGTGAAGCAGCAAAATTTTGTCCACAATTTCTGGGAAAAATCACGATAAAAAAAGTCATTTCTTCACCTTCCAGAAAATTTTGAGATTAAAACTAAAGAAAACAAACAGTCAACGAGTGATTGAAAATATACACAATAAAGAGCTTGGATGAAAAATTAGATCAAAGTTTGTGCATAAAAGTCATAATCGACAACTGAAATCAAAATAATTCACCAGATATTAGATCAAAGTTTGTGCATAAAAGTCATAATCGACAACTGAAATCAAAATAATTCACCAGATATTAATCAAGGCCTAATAGGATGAAAAATCACATTTTCTTCTCCATTTGGTAACATCAGAGAAGGAAGCAAAGGACAAGCGAGAAACAGAGGTAGCAAGCAAGTAAGATTACTGGAAAAAGAAACCATGAATTAATTTAGGCAAAAATTTTGTTCAAAATTTCTGGAAATAATTATTTCTTCGCCATGAAGGAATGATCGAGATTAAAAGGAAAGAAAAGCAATAAGCAATTGAAAAATATCCACTGGAAATTAAGAACTTGGATGAAAAATTAGATCAAAATTTGTGCATAGAATCATAATCAACAACTGGAATCAAAACAATTCGTCATACAGCTACTCCAATAGAAAACAAATTTCTAACACAATGAAAAGTTTTCACCGTTTGTTTTCCATCAGGTAACAATCAAGATTAAAACTAGAAAAAAGAAACAAACAATACGTGAATAACAGACGAAACAAGAGGCAATTCGGACGAAGATTTTGTTCAAAATTTCTGGGAAAAGTATGATGATCAATTGATACCAGAAATATCCAAGCAATAAGCAATGGAAGAATATACATGACAAAGAATTTGATGAAAATTAAATCAAAAATTGCGCATAAAATCATAATTAACAATTGGAGCCAAAATAATTCGTCACACTATTCCTCCAATAAACAATCAAGATCTAAACACTGATAAAAAGTATAGAGTAAATTGGATAGCAAATTGAAGTAAAAACAAACAAAAGTAGAGGCTGAAGAGAAAATTGGTCACAAGCTGCGTTATTACCATTTTTTCCTCTCCCTCCGTCTCTCTTTCTCTTTCTATCTTTTGACGGCGCAGCAAGGAGAACTGGAGAAGACGAGGAGAGAGAGAGAGAAAATAGCCGCGATATGGTCACGTGACTTATGGCGTGACATGGGGGGTCGTTAAATAGAGAGAAGCGGGAATGCCGAATAATCCGGGCTCGTCCGTCTCGGCCGACGGGCGAATGTATTTGAGGATCCGGACAGCTGGGATAAAACGACGTCGACGAGATTCGTCGGACGGTGGGGAACACCTCCCACGTGCGGCGAGTCGGTAACCCTAGAAGAGCGGCCCGCACGTGTCGCCGCGGCAAATTTGGCTTGCCGTTTCCCGCCGGCCCTGGTGTAATTGCGCGCAGGGGTGGGGATTTTTTTGTTTGCACCACCGCTCGGTACATTCTTTAATTTTTAAAAAATATTAAAATTTTAATTTTTTTATCGCAAAAATTTTTCTTTACACCATCTTCCTTCGGCCCTCCCCAAAACTCTCCACGTTCCTTGCCTATTAGTCAAATAAAAGCCTTTTTGTTCGATCTATTAAAATTAAATAAAAATTAAATAAAAGGCCTTTATTCAGTCAGATTAAACAGAAACTCTATGTTCAGTATTTTTTGTCACTCATCGCTATCGATCCAAAAAGAAGAAGAAAATAGAAAAGAAAGGTGAGGAAGAGGGTTGCAAAAAAAAAAAATTGGATTGAAGAGAAATTTATGCTCTGTTTGGATGGAGAGAAAAGTGAGAGGAAAAAAAATTGGGAGGAGAGAAAGTGGAAGGAAAGAAAATTGAAAAGAAAATATTTCTCCTTCTGTTTGGATGAGTGGAAGGAAAATAAAGATGAGAGAAAAGTTAATAATTTACAATGACAATAATATCCTTATTATAGAATAGGCTGTTTTTTAGAAGGGTCAATATTGGAATGAAAAAAAAAAATGAAAAGCACTTTTGAGTTTTCTCTCCGAAATCTCTTCAGTTCCGGAGAGAAAACTTTTATGTGGGGCCCATCACTTTTTTTCCTCTATTTTCCATCTAGTTTTCTTTCCTTCCGACTTTTCTCTTCATCCAAACAAGATAAATTTCATTTTCTTTCTTATTTTCTCTTCTAGTTTTTTTTTTTCCTAGTTTTCTTTTCATCCAAACAGAGGGTTAAAGGATAGTTTAAAAAATTTAAATTTTTTTTAAAATTAGGAAATGTACTCAGTAATTTGAGGGGTGCAAATATAAAGCAGTGCCATCACGCGCTCCCACGCCAAGTCTTCTTTACCGCATAAATCCTTGCGAGAAGTTGAGCGGCGGCTGTTTGTATTCATCTTCTACAAAGCAAAACCAACGCATATAACAAGTTTACCCTTTCTCTGAAATTCAAAGTATTTTTATTATTTTAAATATGATATAAATGCATGATGAAGTTTAACTAAAATAGCTTTTGCATGTGTCTAATGAGACACACTAGTCTAAGTAATTAACATGCAATCAAGATGCTTCTAATTTAGAGTTAGTTACTAAGGAGGGAGGAGGCCCTTCTTTTTAGTGGTATGAGGATAATTAATTTAAAACTAGATATGAACTGAAAGGATTCTAAACCCATTAATAGTAATCTTGATAAAAGTTCCTCATATCATAGCTTTGCTACATAAATGTTACCTGTCATGTGAGTTTACTAAATCATTCTGATGATTGTCATATTTGCTATATGCACAACTCAAGTGTATCTCTTATCAGTTGAGGCAAATATACTTGGTTTGATTTATCATTAAGTTTTCAAAAAGGAGTTCAAAAGAGAGACCAATTATGAGCCTGCATAAATTTAATAAACATAAAAATATGAAGGAAAAATAATCAGGCCCATATAAATGTTATCCATTATAAGTTTTTCGAAACAATATGATGGTTATCATATCTACTTCTGTTTCGAGTATAAAGATAGATAATTTTGTCATTCCAAATGCCATCCAAGCATTTTGTGATCATACATAGATGCTATTTATTCTTAAGCGATAAACCATCCACTAAACATGTAAGTCAAGCATATGTTATATATTCATGCATTTTGAGTGCTCAATCATGTGTGGTTTTTATATATGAAGCATGGAGCTATCATCTACTAGTTCCCTCTCCAATGTGGCACTGCAAAGTTCTGACTTTTGGTAGCTTTTCAAGATAATTTTTTTATTTTAATTTTACACTTCTGGTCCAATATTAAATTGGATGATGTGGCTACTCTCAAAATTTTGTTTCCAAAAAAATGTGTGTTATAGAACATGATGGAGCCTGCCAAGCCTGCATAAACGTTATGCATCATGCTTGTCACAGTTTCTCTCTCACATGTATGACAATTCTCTCTCTCTCTCTCTCTCTCTCTCTCTCTCTCTCTCTCTCACACACAAATGTATTACCTGCCATAAGTTATAAAAATATCCAAATAATTGACTTATCTCGAAGTTTTAAGATGGGTATTTTCATCATTTAAAATAATGTCAAAGTAGTTTGGACTTATGAGATATTCCAAAAAAATGCTATTTATCATTAGTTAACTGAAAAACCTAAAAAATTTTCACATGTGTTGCACATGAAAAACAATTATATCTTAGTAATTTGTTCACCCATTCTATTGTGACTGACCACGTGTGGAGTTTTCATAAACCTTGTACTTCTTAGTTTTCTTTTGAATGCCATATGAGAAAATGGAGATTTAACAATGCTTGCAAGTTTTTCTTTTATGAAATATTCTTTGCAAACTAGCATATGCAACCCCCATAAATCTTGTAAAAGAAAATATCGCAATTACTTCGATTTTTCCTTAGCTTATAAGGTGTTGCATATTTAATCTTGTACATATTTTTATTTTGGGATACTTATTTATGTAGTTTCAATTATTATGCAAGTATTTTTGACATACAGGTTACCTGATACTTTGTCATTTAAGTTACTTCATGCAAATCAGAGTTATGCAAATTAAGCTGGACTGACCGGTCATACAAAAAAATCAGCAAACCTGACCCTTAGTGAAACTTGGTTAACCGGGTTTAGCAGCAAAAATATCAAAAATTATGGTCAAGTAGGATTTCAAACATTAATCTCGATCATGGATTTGGTTCCAAATCCTTTAACTACCAAGACAACAATTAAGCGCGCGGCAAAAGACATTTTTGTGCTATTCAAAAGGCGTTATTTGTTCAATATTTAATAATCATTTTTTTCTAATTAAACATGATCAATTTCTTTTCACTTTATGTAAAAATAGAGAAAAAAAATATAATTTTCATTTATATATTTGGATAATTTTAGACTTTGCATTTTTAAACCGAAAACATCAATAAATTTTACATATTTCCATATATTATATATAATTTTGCTTATAATTTTTAAAATTAGCTAAATCATGATTTTTTTCTATTTGTGTAAGGAATGTAGGTCAATGTCTTTTGGCAAGTGGTATTTAGATTAAAAATATAAATAATTATACATATTTTATATTATATATTTATCTTTAAAGTTTTATTAATTTAATTTTAATTTATATGATCAATTGACCTAATAGTTGGACCACTAGCTTAGTGACCCGGTCCTTTGACTAGGTCAATTGCTAATTTAGTTTTAATAACAATAATGTGCATACTTTTTATCATTAGTTAATAATAAACTTAAGAAATTTTTTTATTAGAGGTGGACACTAGGCCATGCCGGGCACAGCACGGCACGGCCTAGGCCCATCGGGCAGCACCAAAAATGGGATCTTGCCTAGCATGGCCCTTTAATAAAAAGGCGGTGCCGGGCATGCCCCATAAAAAAAATTATCAGCCCCTAACGGCCTTAACTGGACCATGCTCGGCACGGCCCTCCATGGGCCAGGCCAGCACGGTCCAGTTAGAACCGTTGAAAAAAAACGGCTATAAACGGCCATATAGGGAGGTTTTGATCATTTTAACATCTCCAACAGCCATATAACATGCCATACCTATATTCTTTCTAGTATTTATTATCCAACTTCTTGTTCATTTTTACAAAAAGCATAAGTAATTAGTGAAAAATTTAAAGAACATAGATATGATGATGTTTTAATGCCTATTATACATCAAATGAAAACTAAATGGAATAAATATTGGGACAGGATATGTCCTTTGCATAACTCTGTTATTTTTGATTCTAGATCTAATTAAATGGTACAAAAATTTTAATTGATAAATATTGAGAAAACATGAATCAAGATCCTGAACCTGCTAAAGATGAAGTAACATGACTTCTTAATGATATTTATACTTTATATGATGATAAAATTTATGGATCTAGAATACCTGCTCAAAGCTCTGCTTCTTCTTTTAGATCTTGTTTGTCATCTATTTTTTCATTCATTGCACAAAGAAGACACACACATGCTTCATCTTCTTCATCTTTATCTTCTTTATATTTAAGTAATGAATTAGAATTTTATTTTGAAATAATCTTCATTCTGCATATGATGAAGATCAAATAGAAAATCTAGATATATTAGCTTAATGAAAAAGTATTAAAAATTAATATCCTGTTATGTCTGCCATTGCACGGAATATTTTAGCTGTGTCGATGTCCACAGTAGCATCAGAATCCGCTTTTAGTGCAGGTCGGCATGTTCTGAATGAAAAGAGAAGTAAGATGACTGGCAAAATGGTTGAGATGCTTCTCTGCTTCAAAGATTGGTTGGATACTGAGGCGAGGCTTCAAGATAAAGATGGACATGACTTAACCAGTAACGATGATGATGACACAAATACTATTGATGAGTGAGTCATCTCTATTTTTATAATTATATATTTTTATTTTTTTTTAATTGTTAAAGTGAGTCATTTCTATTTTTTTCTCCTTTCTTATTGTATTGAAGTCAGGCCTAGCACCCCTTCCTTCATGTACTATTTTGATTTTAAATTAATAAACTGGTAGAAGTCTATGCCAAACCCCCACCATTAAAGTGCCTTTATATTAATAATTTTTTTATTTTCAATAATTTTTTAATTTATTAAAAAATTATTTAAATTTTTTATCAGGCCCTTATAGGTCATACCGATCTAGGTCCGTCACGGGCCATGCCGGACTTGGTCCGTAGGTTGAAATTTTCAAGCCCAGCATGACCCCTTTTACTGGGCCGTGCCTGGCATGGCCCGGTACTGTAGCTACCGGGCCATGCCAGGTACGGCCCAGCTCGTGCCAGGCTAGGTCGGGCCATGACCGGCCTGGCCAGTGCCCAACTCTCTTTCATATCCACTAAACATGCAAATTAAACATACCTTATTTACCTATTCATTATGTCATGTTTCAAGCAATTCTAAAAATTGCCATGATCTATATCATGATCACCTATTGGTTCTCCCTTTAATGTGCAATCAAGGGATTTCAAAAATTTATAAAATTTATTAGCTTTTCAAAGATAAATTTTTCATTTTACTCTTGCCATGTCAATCCTCCATTTGAATGGACGAAATTGTGGTACATTTTTTTTTATTATTTTTCAGAACACAGCAGTTATTCATGACTACTTAGTTTTGAATTTAAGATCTCTTCTTTGAATTGAAAGATACCAGCTAAACTATTGAGTTAACAATTATTAGCATGATTTCTTTCCTATATAAAATTCACATAGAAAACATGAGAAATATCAAGTTTACAATAGTATTCTTGCTCATAAATTTATAAAAAGATCTCTACTATTATTATATAGTCCCTGGGTATGGTTGAAATGCATATCACCTATCATGTTTGTTGCCATGGTGAAATTAATCCCTAAAGGATTTCAATTTTTGCAGTATATATTTTTTTCATTTCAAATATCTTAACTATAAAATTTTCATAAATCATTTCATGATTATTGCTTTATGGTTGCCTTTCCAATGTGACAGATTCACAAGATTTTACTAGCTATTTTGAAATATATAGTTTTTCACTTTACCTTAGATATGATAGTGCTACATTAGATTGAAAAAATCTATTAGCATTCAAATTTTTTTCCTTTCATGAAATGTATGTTAGCCATCATGAGAATATGGAGGAAATATAGCTAAGCCTCTATAGATATCATCTATGTTTAGCAAAAATAGCTTAGAATGTCTTTCAGCATATTTTATAAATATTATCCATGGGTAATTTGGTGGTCTTCTGCATAGTTTTTTATATAGATAATACTTATATCTTCTATTTTTTAAGTGGACTCTTGTCCTTCTTGCACACATGTTTGGTAGCATCAGAATCATCTATCAAGCTCTATCATCTTTTAGAACATTAGTTTCAAACATCATTGCAACAAAATTTTTATTTGCTCTAAGTGCACATAGCTTTTTCAAAAAATAACATTCAACCTTGTGATAGTTGGATTTTTCGCAATGAAAACATATACCTTTCTTCTTCTTTCTATTCTTATGTTGGTAGATTAAAAGGTTCTTTTCTTTGTTAGCTTTCTTGGCTGACCTTCCTCCATCACATAAACTAGATATATATATGTATTTTGCTTCTTGTGTTTCATTGTTTCATCTTGTTTATAATACTTCTCAATATTAAGATGATTGGCCAAGTCTTTAAGAGTAATATCCTCCTTATATTTCAAACTATTTTTAAAGTCTTTCGATGGAGAAAGTTTATGAAAAAGGGTGCTACTATGCATTCATTTATATGCATATTATGCATTTTATAGCTATTTAAAATGTGTTCTATCTCATGCAATTGCTCCATAATATATTTATCTTCAACCATCTTATAATTGTTAATTAAATTTGTTAGCAAGGAACTTCTTATCCATTGCATCAACTGACATATATTTTCAAATTTTTTATAAGTACCAAAAAATGGATCTAGCATTCCACTCAAAATGTGTCCTTTGCATACGTAGTCATCATTATCCTAGCTTTATTTGGTGAGATTTTTTGCCACCATTTCATTTTTATTGTCTTTCAACCTAGGTGTGTCAAGGATATAAACAACTTTGAGTGTTTAAGTAGAAATTAAGTGTTTCTTTTTCTATCACTTCATGAAATTTCTTCCATCAAAGTGTTCTAATTTCATGAAGTCTATAGTGATATATTATTTCTCCATAAGACTGGGTCTAGCATCTGAGCATCTTCAGGCTGAAGAATAGGACCTAAGCATCATCAGCCTGCCTCAAGAATAGGACTTAGTTGTAGTTTGTTTTCAATAAATGGTTGTAACTTCTTCCACATTTTGTGCCACAACCTGTTGCTATTTTTCAGTTGTTTCCCTTTTTAAATTCTCATTGGCTTATAAATAGCCTAGGAGCTGTGGAATAAAGGTATGCAGAAAATAACTCCATATTTCTTCCCTTCTTTGACCCTCTGTTTTTCTTCTTCTTGGCTAGTCATTAGCTTTCCTTATCAAATTCCATAACATTTGGTATCAGAGCCTGGTTCTATGGACACTCGGGCCAGAAGCAATGCTGAGTTTTGCAATGAAGTCAGTGAAATCCTAGCTCGCCACGAGTCCAGCTTCGACCAAATCCATGGTACCCTCCAAACTGTTTTGACAGAACTCCAAGCCATGCGAGTCTCACAAAATACCACTCCCATTGATAATCCATTTGCCCCAGCCGAAACCTCCCATAACCAGCCTCTTCCTAAAACCAACAACACCCCTGACCGAAACCATAACAACTACCCCGACCGAAACCATGCACATTTGAAACTTTCATTTCCTAAATTCAACGGAGACGATCCGACGGGCTGGATCTTCAAAGCTGAACAATACTTTGATTTCAACAATGTGGCTCCTGACCAACAAGTTCAACTTGCTTCCTTTCACCTGGAAGGTATAGCTCTCCAATGGCTTCGATGGCTGACCAAGTTCAGAGGTCCTTTAAATTGGAGCGAGCTAACCAAGGCCCTGTTGCTCCGCTTCGGCCCCACCGACTATGAGGATCCCTCGGAAGCTTTGACCCGCCTCAAACAAACTTCCACAGTTGCTACTTATCAAGAAACCTTCGAGATGCTTTCACATCGGGTTGATGGGTTACCCGAAAACTACTTGATTGGATGTTTCATTGCGGGACTCCGTGACGACATACGACTAGATGTCAAACTCAAACAACCACGCACCTTAGCCGACACCATTGGAGCTGCCCACCTAATTGAAGAGCGCAACTCGCTACAAAAAAAGGGAGCAGTTACTTCCGTCCTCAAGTGGCAGCCTTTACCCCACGATCTGCTGCAAACAACACAGCCGGAGTTCTCGGACCCCCACCCACACCCAAGGTGGGTCAACCTTCGACCATCGCTCCAATACCATTCCGAAGAATTACCAGTCAAGAGGCACGAGAACGACGCGAAAAAGGGCTGTGCTACTATTGCGACGAGAAGTTTACTTCGGGTCACCACTGTCAAAAACCCCAATTGTTTATGATAGAGGAATCGCCATTACTCGACCCTACCAGTACCATGGATCCTCTTGAAGAACCCGACATAACAGAATCCCTTCCTGAAATCTCATTCCATGCAATAGCAGGGGCAGCACATCCTCAAACATTCCGAGTGGTAGGTAAATTGCAAAATAAAGCGGTGACAGTCCTCATTGATGGTGGGAGCACCCACAACTTCATTGATCAAGCCATAGTCACGAAGTTTGGGCTGAATGTCGCACGTGATCAAAAGTTGCAAGTCATGGTGGCTAATCGGGACAAAATCAATTGTGACGGGCGATACCTTGGACTCACACTCCTCGTCCAAAACTTTCCTATTCAAGCTGATTTTTACGTATTACCCGCAGCAGCATGTCAAGTGGTTTTGGGCGTTCAATGGTTAGCCACCCTTGGGCCGATTGAAACCGACTATAACAAGCTCACCATGTCTTTCCAGCAAGGAGGTAAACCTTGTATGCTCCAAGGCCTTAGGCAACCAACGGTCACCGCCTTAAGCGATAAGGAACTTCTCAACCTCAATGGCACTCCCTTATTTTTCCAAATCATCCCAACTCATGAAACTGCTTCAGTTAATGACCACCCCGCTGATCTCGCCCAAGTTCTCACTGAATTTGAGCATGTCTTTGTTGTGCCCCATACCTTGCCACCAGTTTGAACCCATGATCACCACATTCCATTACAACCAAATCAAGAACCTGTGAGTGTCCGACCCTACCGCTATCCTTATTATCAAAAGGCAGAAATTGAGAAGATGGTGAAGGAATTTCTTGACTCGGGTTTGATCCGTCCCAGTACCAGTCCATTTTCTTCACCGGTATTGCTCGTCAAAAAAGCCGATGGTGGTTGGCGGTTTTATGTTGATTATCGAGCTCTCAACAATATTACCATCAAAGACAAATATCCGATCCCTGTCATCGACGAACTCCTTGACGAATTACATGGATCCCGGTATTTCTCCAAGCTCGATCTCCGTGCCGGATACCATCAGATACGGGTTCAAGAGACTGATATTCATAAAACTGCTTTTCGGACACATGACGGACATTACGAATTTATTGTGATGCCCTTCGGGCTTACAAACGCCCCCTCCACCTTCCAGAGTTTGATGAATGACTTGCTGCGACCTTACTTACGGAAGTTCGTTCTAGTTTTTTTTTACGACATTTTGGTGTACAGCAAAAGTTGGGTCGACCATCTCGACCACCTCCGTGCAGTCCTTCAAGTTTTATCTATCAATCAATTGTTTGCCAAGAAATCCAAATGTTGTTTTGGTGTTTTACAGGTGGCATACTTGGGACATCTTATTTCCTTTGCAGGAGTAGCAGTTGATCCGACCAAGATTAATTCAGTTCTCAAGTGGCCTATCCCCACTTCGGCAAGAGGAGTTCGTGGTTTCCTTGGATTAGCTGGCTATTATCGCAAATTTATCAGTGGGTTTGGAGGGATTGCTGCACCACTCACTCGCCTATTATCCAATGATGGGTTTCAATGGACTTCCGAGGCTGCTGTTGCCTTCTCCCAATTAAAGAAGGCGCTCACATCTCCACCAGTCCTCCGCTTACCAGATTTCTCTCAATCCTTTGTGATCGAATGCGATGCTTGTGGAGTAGGCATCGGAGCTATTTTATCACAACAAGGCCAGCCAATTGCATACTTTAGTGAAGCTCTTAAACCCTCGGCCTTGACTTTATCAACATATGAAAAGGAGATGCTCGCAATAGTCAAAGCCATTCGCAAATGGCGACCATATCTCATCGGCAAACCTTTCATCGTTCGCACGGATCAGAGAAGTTTAAAATATTTGTTGGAGCAACGGATCACAACGCCGGCTCAAACACGGTGGTTACCAAAAATTCTCGGGTATGATTATATCATTGAATACAAGAAAGGAAAAGAGAATTGTGGTGCTGATGCTCTCTCACGGGTTGGAGAGCTCGACTTCCTTGCTGTGTCCTCGCCCATCGCAGACTGGTGGACCACACTCCAGCAAGAGGTAGCAACCGATCCATTCTATAATCAGCTGTTGGGTTCACTACCACCACAATATTCCTTACGGGATGGGGTGCTCTTCAAAAATGGGTGTATTTATTTGAGTCCCTCTTCGCAGCTCATTCCTACCATTCTATCCACCCATCACTCTTCACCAGTTGGGGGACACTTTGGCTATCATAAAACATTGAGCCACCTCCGTGCAAGTTTCACCTGGCCTCACATGTGCACCGCGGTCAAAGACTTCATAAAAATTGTGATGTCTGTCAATGTTGCAAATCTGATAATACACGACCTGCCGGTTTATTACAATCGCTGCCCATACCCAATAAAATCTGGACTGATATCTCCATGGATTTTGTGGAAGGATTGCCATTATCCCGTGGAAAAAATGTCATCATGGTAGTGGTTGATCGCTTGTCCAAATATGCACACTTCCTTCCACTCAAACATCCATTTACTGCCCTCACAGTAGCTCAAGTCTTTCTCGAACAAATTGTCCGCCTGCACGGAATGCCAGCGTCTATTGTAAGTGATCGTGATAAAATTTTTATTAGTCTATTTTGGAAGACCTTATTTCGATTGCAGGGGACAGCTCTCTGTATGAGCTCTAGTTATCATCCGCAGACCGACGGTCAGACGGAAGTGGTTAATCGCACACTCGAGCAATACCTCAGGTGTTTCACGCATGAACACCCAACCAAATGGACTGAATGGGTAGCATGGGCTAAATATAGTTACAACACTTCCATCCACTCATCCACCAAAATCTCCCCTTTTGAAGCAGTGTATGGTCAACCTCCTCCAACTCTCCTTTCTTACATTCCAGGCACAACAAAAGTTCAAGCCGTGGATGACCTTTTGCGCAGCCGTGATGACATTCTCCGTACCTTACGTCGGAATTTGACTGTTGCCCGTGACCGCATGAAGTCCCAAGCTGACCAACATCGTCGGGAAGTTGTTTTCGAGATTGGTGATTATGTCTACCTCAAACTTCAGCCATACAGGCAGAAGACCGTAGCCGTCCGCAGCTCCATGAAGCTCTCACCTCGATTCTTTGGTCCTTACAAGATCCTTGCACGAGTCGGACCTGTGGCTTACAAACTTGAATTACCGGTGGCTTCCCAAATCCATGACATCTTTCATGTGAGTCTTTTAAAGAAGCACATCGGCTCTGTCACTTCTACCTCCCAGCGCTTGCCTCCCATCTCTGACGCATCTGAAATTCTTCCTCAATCGGAAGCTGTGTTGGACACCCGTGTCATTCAAAAAGGCCTTTACCGATCCAAAACCGAGATTTTGGTTAAATGGATGGGTGCACCCGTGGAAGACGCCACTTGGGAAAATCGTTGGCGTTTTATGAAGACCTACCCTGCTTTTATCCTTGCGGACAAGGATACTGTAAGGGGGAGGAATGATATGTATTATTTCTCCATAAGACTGGGTCTAGCATCTGAGCATCTTCAGGCTGAAGAATAGGACCTAAGCATCATCAGCCTGCCTCAAGAATAGGACTTAGTTGTAGTTTGTTTTCAATAAATGGTTGTAACTTCTTCCACATTTTGTGCCACAACCTGTTGCTATTTTTCAGTTGTTTCCCTTTTTAAATTCTCACTTGGCTTATAAATAGCCTAGGAGCTGTGGAATAAAGGTATGCAGAAAATAACTCCATATTTCTTCCCTTCTTTGACCCTCTGTTTTCTTCTTCTTGGCTAGTCATTAGCTTTCCTTATCAAATTCCATAAAAGCTAATGACTAGCCAAGAAGAAGAAAAACAGAGGTCAAAAAAGGAAAGAAATATGGAGTTATTTTCTGCATACCTTTATTCCACATCTCCTAGGCTATTTATAAGCCAAGTGAGAATTTAAAAAGGGAAACAACTAAAAATAGCAACAGATTGTGGCACAAAATATGGAAGAAGTTACAACCATTTATGAAAACAAACTACAACTAAGTCCTATTCTTGAGGCAGGCTGATGATGCTTAGTACCTATTCTTCAGCCTGAAGATGCTCAGATGCTAGACCCAGTCTTATGGGAAATAATACATATCATATAGCCATCTCTCAAAGTATTACCAATACCATTTTGCATAATGGAATAAAGCCTTAAGATTGTTGGTACCTATGGTAAAGATGGAATATGTTCTTCAAGAGAGGCTTCAAAGCATGTAGCAATGCTATTTTCTTTATGGCTTTATTCATCTCCACTACTCGAATATGTAAGAGGAATGCATGGTAAACCTTTAAGATATAATGAAGCACGGTGTTGATCTCATATGGCACAAATGAATCTAGTTGATAAGTAATCACCAGTTTCTATAGAAAATCATGTTGAACTAAGATGAATTTAATTAACAACAATGAGTGGGAGTTATCAAAGAGAGAGAGAAGAGGGCTAACTGATTTTACTTTGGGTTAGATTTAAGCTTGGCTTTCATTGTGATCTCCTATGGTCTAATCTCTCTATTTATAAACCTTTTCATATTTATCTAAGGTACAATAAAGAGCCATATAATTTGAGTGTCGATTTAGTTCTAAATAGAGCAGAGTGAAGGAAGCATATTTATATAGCCAACCTCATGTAGTTAGGAAAAGGCTTAAATGAGGTGAGTTGAGTTCATATTTATCCAAGGTGCAATAAAGAGACATTGATTTTTTTTAAAAGAGAGATGATGTCTATTTCTTTCAAAAAAAGTAGTTCTCTTATGAAAACATATATTGAAAGAGATGCTATAAATTCATATTAAAATTTAAGGATTTTATAAATTTTCTAAAAAATATTCAACATAACATCTCTTAATTATAAAGAATCATCATTTATTTATTTTATTATAAAAAATTCCTTACATAGTTGATGGCTAGGAGAGGGATAGCATGCTCCCTCTTCTTTTTTAATAATAATTTAAATAAAATTTGATATTAAATAATTATTGTATTTGTTTATGATGATTGATCTTATCTATTACTTGCCTCCCCCTTCATTGCACGCAAAAAATGGCAAATATTTTCTTTTATAAAAAGTTATGAGCATTTTTAAATAAGTATTTGTGGATCATAATAAGATAAGCACGGTTTTATAATAATCTAAAAGATTCATGGCTAGCCCATCTAAAAGATTTAGCAATGGCTGCAATTGCAACAATTTGATTGAACTATCTAAAATCAAAACATGGTAAGAAGTACCGCTCGCGACCGGTGGATTGGCTTATTGAATATGTCTTACGTGAGCCTTGGGTATCCATGCATGATGGGCTGTCATTAGCCCTTGATGGGATTGCTGAATACACATGACTTTCCGAAAGTTACAAGTATATTGTGAATTTTTGACACTAGATGACAAGCTAATTTCTTATTGGATCTCCACTTCGATTATTTACTAAACAGAAGACATAAGCATGAACACACCAGTAGCGCAGGCATGCATCATGCATGTGCATGCACGTATATATATATATATATATATATATATATATAATCAAATTTTAATAGCACATTAAGACATTAGATATGCCGTCAAATAAATCATGCTACTACAATAAATCACCAACGAGGAGAAACTGGACAGGAGTGCCAAGGATCTTTGGGGCTCATGATCAAGGTCGGCACCAAAAAATCACCATCGACCTCCTCCGACCGCTGCCGGCTGACGACGATCACGGTGCAGGACATCGTGGAGGAGTGCAAGACCTTCTTCTTCGGGGGAAGCAGACCACCTCCAACCTGCTGACGTGGACGACGGTGCACCTGGCCATGCACCCTAAGTGGCAGGAGCGGGCACACCGGGAGGTCCTCGAGGTGTGCGGCTCACATGGCATCCCCACTCGCGACCACCTCACCAAGTTCAAGACGGTAACTATCAGTACTTTATATATATATATACTGCAAAAATTCATTCTTCGGCTTAAGAATATTGCATGTCGAAATTCGAATAACGTTTTTCGTTCAAGTAAACCTGTAAGGTAGTTTTCATGTAGGAATCATGAGGGTGATCTCTGCGGAAGACTTCTGATGTCCAAATTAGTAAAGATTCTGAGCAAATAGATGAGAGCAGAATGCTCCAGCAGAAAGATATTTCTTTTTGAGATAAATTTTCAGGAGCAATAACCTTCGCTAAAATTATTTTTTGGGCTTAGATTGCTTTCGAGAGCATACATGAGAGATCCTAGGATTTGGTACTTGTATGATGCCAAAGAGATGAGCTGTTACTTGATTTTTTGGGCATGTTTTAGGGATCGGCATCCGATAAGGCTGAAATCCCAATAGTTATAGGGATCGGCAGTTGATGAAATTGACAAGAAATTTGGAATCTTGTTAATCATGGACGAAGTGCTATATTTGGCTTCCGTTCTCATTTTGGGAGGCTCATTCCGCGATTCTTGCAATCATGATGGTTTATCCTTTGAGATATCCGGCGTGGTTTGAAGCAGCAATGACACTTACATTGAAGGATGAGGATTGATTCTGGCGAGGCACTAAGATAGCCCGACCCTACCGAGGTTTGGAGAATTTGCTCGACCGTGCCGAGGTATGAAGAATTTTTTTATTTGACGCTGTCAAGGTACAAAGAATGATACTCAGCCCTGCTGAGGTACAGAGAAAAATTTGCTCGTCGTGCTGAGGTTTGAAGAAATATTGCTCAACCGTGCCGAGGTTCGAAGAAAAATTGCTTGATCGTGCCGAGGTTCGAAGAAATTTGCTTGGCCGTGCCGAGCAATTTTTACTTGGCCCTGCCAAGGTATGAAGAATGATACTCGGTCCTGTCAAGGTACAAAAAAATTTTTACTTGGCCTTGCCAAGGTATGGAGAATGTTGCTCGGCTCTGCCAAAGTACGGAGAAAAATTTACTCGGGCATGCCAAGGATCGAAGAAATGTTGCTCGGCTGTGCCAAGGCTCAAAGAAAATTTTGCCCCTTGCCGAGGTTCCCTGCTTGAAGGTACGGAGAATAATGCTCATCCTTACCGAGGTACGAAGAAATTTTTACTTGGCCCTGCCAAGTACGGAGAATGTTGCTTGGCCCTGCCAAAGTACGAAGAAATTTTTATTTGGCCATGCCAAGGTACGAATAATGTTGCTCGGCCATGCCAAAGTTTGAAGAAAGTTTTTTTTTACTTGGCCTAGCCAAAGTACGAAGAAATGGACCCGTAGGTCAGTGATTGGGTGAGACGTGCCTTTCATCCACAACTCAAGGAAAATTATTATTCAATAAAAAAAAATTTTGAATCGAAGAGTGAAGTTTTATTACAATGAGGAAAATAGCTCGGTTCAAGCATACTTCACTCGCAATATACTCAGGGTTTAATCTATTTCCATGTCTTACTGTATCCCTTAAAGGTCTTCATTACCCGGAGATGATCTGAGTTCCATATCCTTGAGGTATGGTATCTCTTTGATGTCCTCATTTGGAGAGGTGAGCCCCTCGCACTGGACCTTTCAAACCGGATCTCTTCTTTGGTTGGCCGTACATGAGGGGTGTTACTAATTATTATAATAGTGTCAGTCGCCGCCAGTAGGTTCGACGCACGTAGTTATCGTTGCAGCCCATCATTCCGAGCAGTTGGAGAAACGGGACGAGGGTATCACGGCTGCGGCGTTGAATTGTTGTGAGAGAATACTGGAGGTAAGGAGCGAGCCCAACGGGATCTGAGCAAGCTCCAATCTCCTCCCCTCCACGGTGCCGATTCAACATCTCTATGGTTGTGCCGTCGTGGGAGACCGTTGGCTTTCAGTGGGTTGAGCAGAGGGACCATCGGTAGGACCGGGATGAATGTCCCATCAGGAAGCTGCTGAGGGGGTGCAGCGGGAAGAAGGCCCCAAAAAGCCCCTGCACCAGTTGTAGTAGGGCTTGAACTAGTTGGACCAGTATGGCAAACTTGTCCTATATGACTGAGGCTGCTGGCGGTGGAGGAATCTTTGTTGGCGATGGCTGCGAAGGTGCCATATTGTTGGTGGGATCAGGCCTTTGAGAGGTGGCCTAATCAGGAGCATCTGTGACTGCTCTCTTACGGTTGGCCATTTAGGAATCATCCTTCTTGTATGAAACCTTGTCTTCTTAGTTTCAAGTTTTCAGATGGACTTAAGGCCCTTCCTCTAGCGCCAATATGTAAAAATCCGTTCTTCAGCTTGGGGCTGTACACATCGGGATCCGGATAACGCTCTTCCATCCGGGTGGACATGCAAGGCAGTCCTCATGCAGGAATCACAGGGGATGGTCCCTATGGAAGGCCCTCTGATGCCCAAATCAATGAGATTCTGAGCAAACAAATGAGAGAGAAGGCTCCAACAAAAAGATCTTCCTCCTTGAGATGATTTTTCAGAAGCAATGACCTTTGCTAGAGTTATTTTTTGGGCTTAGATTGCCTTCGAGAGCATACCTAAGGGTCCTGGAACTTGGTATTTGTATGCTGTCAAGGAGGTGAGCCGTTATCTGATTTTTTAGGCATGTTTTAGGGAGTTAGCATCCGATAAGGCCAGAATCCCAACAGTTATGGGGATCGACAGTTGATGAAGCTGATGAGCGCTTTATCGAAAATTTAAAATCCTGTTGATCATGAACAGAGTGCTGTATTTGGCTCACTTTCATTTTGGAAGGCTCATTCCGCGATTCTTGCGATCAGGGTGATTCATCCTCCGAGATATCCGGCGTGGTTTGAAGCCGCAATAGTGCTTACGTTAAAAGGATGGGGATCGATCCTGGCAAGGCAGTAAGATAGCTCGGCCCTGCTAAGGTTCAGATATAGCTCGATCCTTCCGAGACACTGAGATAGCTCGCCAGATGGTTCGGTTCTGTAGCTCGGCCAGATAGTTAGGCTCTGTAGCTCGGCCAGATAGTTAGACTCTATAGCTCGGCCTTAGTCATCGAGCACATTTATCGATGCGATGATAATTTTTCTCTGCATCATATATATATATATATATATATATATATATATATATATATATATATATATATATATATATATATATATATTGTTATTAACTTTTCAACTGAGTTGAATAAAATGAAATTTTCAGACCATTTATTTTAACAAATTTCACTAGATATGCTTTTATGTATCCTTGTAGCAGTGTTTAACCATAAGGAAATAGTGAATCCAAGGCTCAAGTAAATTTCTCTGGTTATTTCTTAACTATTATCCACTATTTGTTTCTTGTACTGGTCATGGCATACCAATTGAATACTTTGTTAGGCAGTTTTTTTTTCATGTATCATCCTAATATATGTCTCTGGACCTTTTGTAGCTGTGTACGGTCCTGCGGAACAACTACATCTAGACTGCACAGATTATGCATTTAAATACTTTTCCTACATATTTCAACGCATTGAGTTAATGAGATTATTTTGATAAAAGAATTGCCAAGGTTCTGCATATAATTTTTGATCTAAGAACATATTATATGCTGATGTAAAGCCTTTTATTTTTGTCATTGCTCTGTAAAACAGGCTACAAGCCCAAAGTGCCTTAGCAGAGTCTGCAGCTTCTTCTAGTGTGGTAAAATATGGAGGTCCTATGGATGTGGCGAAGCATGTTCTCAAATCAGAAGGTGCCCTCAGAGGCCTTTACAAAGGTCTTGTTCCAACACTGGCGCCTGAAGTCCCTGGAAATGCTGCAATGTTTGGGGTCTACGAAGCCCTCAAGCAGTACTTCGCTGGAGGAAAAGACACTTCCAGGGCTTGGGAGAGGTTCGCTGATTGTTGCTGGAGGCGTCGCTGGAGCTGCCTTCTGGCTGTCAGTCTATCCAACCGATGTTGTCAAAGGTGTGATTCAGGTTGATGACTCCAAGAATCCCAAGTTCTCCGGCTCCATCGATGCATTTAGGAAGATATTGACATCGGAAGGAATCAAGGGCCTCTGTATTTTGGACCAGCCATGGCTCGCAGTGTTCCAGCCAATGCAGCCTGCTTCTTGGCTTATGAGGTGACTAGGTCAAGTCTAGGATAGCTTGAATGCCCTTCCTTGATTCTTTTCCCCTCTCGCTGGGTTAAGTCTTCTGTTGACTTTGGTTAAGTGAATCCAGTGAATATTCTGGCTTTTCTTGCAGAATGCATCACATCATTTCTGACCATCGAGTATAAAATATTTGATGGTCCTTTATATTGTTTCTCTTCCTTTCTTGATTTATCGGAAGCTCGAGAAGATTTTTCTCATGTATCATTGGTTTGACTCTCGTCAATTGAAATGTCACATCAATTTAAAGCTATTTTAAATTAAAACTATGACAACGGTTTTTTTTTTTTAAACGGATGATCACATTAATCTAGTACGAATTAATTCGGATAAATTTGAATACAAAATTTACTGAAGAACATAGAGACAGGGTGATCCTACCTCTAAATCTAAAATCCAGCATGATGAGCGATAATGCCGCCACCCAATCGGCCATCGAATTGGTTTTGCGATAGATATGATAAATCTGGGCTCTATAAACCTTCCGCAGGATAGACCATATGTCACGAGCAACATATTTATGGGACTTAGAATCGCCCTCAATAATGAGGTTATGAGCATGAAGAATCCAAGTGGCATAGGAAATGCCAGCCGAAGCAGCATAAAACTCGATCATAAGGACTGAAGAGTCGACAATACCAAAGCCTTCCGCCGCCAGTAGATCTCCATCAGTCTGACGGATAATAAAGGCTAAGCCAGCTGATCTACCTCAGATGCTCCCATCGAAGTTGATTTTGACAAATCTTGAAGGGGCTCTCAAGATATGAAAACCGTATATCGGTTCGCTGTCGAAGCAGCATGAGATCCCTAGTGGCCACAGGAGTCAAAACCAACAGCATGAAGACACGAGCACAATCCACCGTTAGGGATCTGACCTTTCACGTAATCCGATGAAAAAATATCATATCATATCATCAGTAAAGATGAGCACAGATTTCTCGGCATCCATATGCCGATGCTTCTTTAAAGCATCAAAAAAAAATTCTTTATTTTTTATTTTTCAACGCTTTACCAACATTAGAATACAATTATTAGCATCATCTATGCTTAAAATTGTTGTAGTATGCTAAGTTGAACATCTTGCAGACGAATTTTATAAGATAGTGCATATACAGTAACTTTCTTTTAGTTAGGTGACATCAATGGTTTTGAAAGACAGTATTTAAATAGTTTCAAAAAGAGGAGTTAACGTTATGCTTATTAAAAAGTAATGCCATATTAGCTCTCATTAAACTTTTCCAATAAAGTAATTTGTTTGTAACATACGGCTGTTCCCACTGCTTTGTCAGCACATTGGTGTATTCCATGCACATATGCTATATTTTCAACGACATTTGTCATCAAAGAAATTTACATGATTGCTGGACAGTGGAATCAACATATTATTTTCTTTTTTTTTTTAAGAAATAGTAACATATTGTTTCCCAATATGAAAATTCGTAGCTCTACAAACATAACTTGTCCAAACTTAAAATATTGCATTGGCCCTGGAAATTTTATTTTATTTTATTTTATTTTGAGAGAGAGAGAGAGAGAGAGAGAGAGAGAGAGAGAGGATCACGATACCAACCATACTCAAATTATCGGATCCAAATATTTGAAAATGTACTATCTAATAATCAAATTCTAAAACAATGTGATGATTAAGAAAGCCCCAATTCCTTGCGAATAAAGAAATTTTATCTTTTCAGCTAAATAGCTTCTTCATCACAAAGCTTGATATTTATAAGGACTAATCTATATTTAGATTTCCTCAAATTTTATTTTATCCATAATGAGAGTAAAGTTGATTACGGGCCAATGGGCTTGTCAGGCCCTATATAAAAATTTGTAATCTTGTATCCTAAAAATAAGCCCATGGTTATGTCTAGGCCATTTAAAAAAAAAAAATTGATCTAAAAATTGGGCTGTACTTAGAAAAATTGAAGAACAATCAAATCTAACCTAGCTTGGCTTGAGATCATCGCAGATGGCTTGACCCAATCTACCTGCCCATCTCAACTTAAAATTTTATAGATGTGAATACTAAAATAATTCTAATTAGATAGACGGAAAATAAAAAGAAATAGCTCTTTAAAATTAAGTTAGATCTGAAAAAAATAGATCTAATTATTTGTTAGGATATGATTAAGCAGTCCTGCATTTGATCAGCTTTAGAGAGGATCATGCCACCCTTTTTTCCACCCTTATAACCAGTTTTATTGGGTCCTAAATCTCCATGTTATTTTCGGAATAGATCAAGCGTACTGCTCGGCCAATTTCCCTTATAATTGATTTTAGCTGATAGAACTCACACGGGATCCGATTTCTAAGGCGAATCATGGAGAGAACTGTTACCGGATTGCTAGCGTTCCACGTCCACAGCAACTAAAAGGATCCACATCCCTCGAATTAAAAAAAAAAATCTAAACTATCCTTAATACTCCCTTCGTGACCCTGTCTCCCCCTCCCCCGCCTTTCTTTTTTAGTACCACTGCATCCTTCCGTCCCCTATCCCTTTCTTTCGACCCCGATCTGCTTCCCACTCTTCAGTCTCGGCACTTTCGGCACCATCTCCCTCCCTTTCTGATCAGAAAAAGGAAAGCGTTGGAACCGAAAAGTGAAAGAAGATCGAAGCCAAGGAAAAGAAATGGATGAGAGCGATACCGAAGGATGAAAGGAAAGGACGGGATGGAAGAAGGGAGGGATGAGGAGAGGGGGAGCCGCTACTGAAGAAGGGAGGAAGGGGAGAGGAGACGGAATGCTAAGAATAATTTAAATTTTTTTAAAAAAAAAATTAAGCCTGAACAACTAGAGCCGTATAAATAGAAATTCCCAAGACTCTCAGCCTACTCCCCCTCACATTTTTTTTTTTTTTAGAAGAATGGTGAGGGAGAGTGAATTTTCCCCATCAAAATTTATTAAAATTAGAAACTTTACAATGAATACTTAGGGAGTTAAAGAATAATTTATAAAGCAAATGGGAGAATTACAAAAGGTTCTGCACATTTTTTTAGATAGAAAATATCTTATGAGCTAAAAGTCTTCAAAATCATGTGAAAAGTTGAGATTTATGATAAATTTTTATTATAAAACTTTTAAATTTTATGTTATTTCACACATACTACATATACGTACATCTCAGCAAGTAATTAGTTTGATATAATTTGTTTACTAGCAAAACTTTTTTTTCTCCTCCATTCTAACCACAAGAATGCTAGATGGGAGATTATCCCATCTCAAGCCATTTGTTGAATATAAACGGCGTTCAATGGACAAATGATGCACGGACTCACGGCCTTAATAGTTCATCGTGCCTTTCCGGTCAACATCTCCTCTGTTCTTAGAGAAGTCAATGACTCCGCTAAAAAACAAAGTTAGGCCTTCAAGCATAAAGAGTACACCTACTGATAAACCCTTTCTCCAGCCATAAAACTTTGACCCACTCGCCCAAACCATTCAGCTGGCGAAACTTTGGCAATGCCCAACCCCAAACCCATCTTCGCACCTTTACTAATACACTTGAGCAATATTTGATATGGGAGATAAGAATCTCTTCTTATTCCTAAATGCTATAGCTAAAGAGGATATATCTAAAAAAATTTAACCAAAGGAGATAACCCATGTTTAACCATGGGTTATCCTTTGAACTTATTCCTAGGAACTCAGGAACAACTAAAGTTATTCCTTGATGGCAGACTTGTAATTTTAAAAAAATGCTTATTCCCTCAACTATCCTCCGAATAAATGTTATCATGTATATTTATCCAGAAAAAATTTTAGACTATCAAACACTACTTACCATCATAGTTGCATTTTTAAGTTATTAATGCTCAAATCCGAACAAAAAGCAATCTAATCTTTGGTGGATACAAACCTAACCGCAGAAGAAAAAAAAAAAAAACAAAAGATAATAAGAAAGATTCGAATGCATTTTTTTCAGAATAATTTTATTTTTTATTTTCATAAAAATAAAAAAATAAAATACTTATGAAAAGCGTGATGAATAAAATTAAAAATAGTTTTCTAAAAAAATGCAACTTAAATAAAAAATAAAAAATAATTTAAAGATGTTTTCACTTTTTTATGGCACAAAAAAAAGAAAGTAAAAAAAACAAAAAAATCTAATTTGTGCCGCTTTTATTTCTTATTTTATTTTTAAAATAAAAA